>JAWNNU010000348.1:0-129875 GCA_035044585.1 Scaptomyza polygonia
GACGGACAGACACCAAGACGGACATTGCACAAACCCAATAGACTATTTACCTTCTGTATCGAGTATAATCACAACTTTTTTTTCAATTGCAAATTGCTCAAAATGTCAACCAAAGAATCGATTTAATTTTATTTAATAGAAAAAAATTGATTTCTTTTCGTTATGTCATGACTGATAGCTTCTAAATGTTGAAATTTCATTAAGATATTCGGGCATAATTAAATTTTCATACATAAATTCTTCCGTGCTAGGGGTGTAGATGAACAAGCTCAGCTTAAGCTTCAGCTCCAAACAATTATATCACAATAAAATATGTTAACCCCAATATTATAAATTCAGAATTTTGCGTGCAAGTTTTCGAAATCATGTTTAATTGTTTTTGTTCACATTTAAGTATGGTTTTGCACCAAAACAATGCCCGTGCAAAAATATCATATAAACTATCGGGAACTAAACTATCGATAATTCGTCTTTACGGTGGCAGCCCTGATTTTCGCAACTTGTGAACAGTAACAAAGTTATTGCATTAAATAAAAAAAAACATATATACAATTTTAGATTTAATTATGCAGAATATTTGATTTAATAAATTATATCATATTTTTGTTTCAAGTCAATGTTTGTATTATTTATATCAGAGATGCTAACCAGTGTTGCAGGAAAAAACAAAAAATTAGCCAAATGACAACAAACACAGTTAAAATAAAACATCTATGTGGTTGTTGTTATTAAGCTACCGCTTCATAATTTTTGTTGCACAACGACAGACGTATTCTGCGGTTAACCTATGCGCCCGTGTGATCTAACACAGGCTGTTCACTTTTTTTTTAACAGCGAAGATTTGTCGTTTTAAAACGTACGTGCCTATATCTTCCACAGTTTCTTAAGTAGAGCCACCAAACTTATTGTCAGGATAGGGAATGACAACCCCCAAACAAATTCATAAGAACTTTGGATGCCACTCTCATCCATGATGCCCTAGCTGCGCCCAACCACTCCAACACTTCACTAAAAACGGAAATGTTTGTATCTTTCACAGTGCTTGAGCTAGAGTCGCCAAATTTGATAAAAAGAAATCTGTTAGCGACCCACAGAAAAATGCATTAAAGTTTTGGAGCCCCACCCTCCCACTCAGCCCCAAGCCCCCGCCGCAGTTGAAAAACTATATCTATATCTTCGCCCCCAGCCCTACTTCCAAATTTTACTAACTTTGAGCTAGAGTCACCAAATTTGGTATGAGGATAGCTATTGACATGATACATAGATCTTCAGCCAAAATTTGGACGCCACGCCCCCCCATACCAGCCCCCAGCCCCCCTTCCACCATATTCTACTAACTTTGAGCTAGAGTCACCAAATTCGGTATGAGGATAGCTATTGACATGATACATAGATCTTCAGCAAAAATTTTGATGCCACGCCCCCATACCGCCCCCGGCCCCTACCTTTAACAAACTTTGAGCTAGAGTCACCAAATTTGGAAGGAAGATAGCTTTTTGGCATCCCCATCTGCACCAGACAGTCTTTGAGGCAGCATACACCCCTACCGTATCCGCACCCCTTTGCAATCAGGTCTCTTTTAATCTGTTTTACTACTGGTATCGAGTAAACCGCAGTTGGTTGTGCCGGACTGCAACGTTTCTACTTGTTTTAATTTGCATTTGCCAGGGACACTAAGTCTATGGAACAAAGGAAGCTAGGCAGTTTAATTTGGTAATTATTACGAAATGGCATTGCGGCCGTTTTTCCATTCGTGCAATTACTATTGCATCACAATCTATCAATGTCAACTTGATAAAATTTTTGCCCCCACTCACACATGTGTAAACGCATGATACTGAAGGGCAGCACTATTACTATTTTAAACATTTAAAGTCACATTTTAGAAGCCCCCTGTGTTTTAGTTTTTCTTCGCTTAGCATTTAATAAGGTCTTTACTGAGATAAACGAATATGGTTTATTATTACAATTGCGTTATCGCCCTCCTTTTTGGCACGCTTTCTTTCTAATTACGCATTTTCCGTGCTGTGGCCACCTCAGTTTCATATTCCATTTCATATTCCAATTGTAGTTTTGGTTTTGTTCGTCGCCGCGATGTCGTATAAGATTTTTTTTATGCGGTTGTCACCGCTAAGCTTCTTCGCCGATTTCGTTAGCACGTGTTTATCCTGTATGAAATGGGATGAAAATTAGGAACGTTGACACAGATTATTCAATACAGGTTTATTTTTGGCTATTTGTCACTCAATACGTGGTTCAAATAAAAGTCAAGATACGAGTGCGCTGCCTTTTAGCTAGTATTAAATGCATTAGAAAAAAAAAACAAGTCAGCTTCAGAGGCGACTTAAACAGTGCTGCAGCTCCAATGACAGCCGGCAATAAATAAATAAATGGTATGCGTTTGATTTTCTTTAGCGAATTTTGATCTTTATTCTTCTATCTATTCAGTGGAAGCAACAACTAAGTGGTCAGAAGTGGGTGCTATTTTAAATTACAAGCTAAGGCATAAGGTAAGAAATAACCAACATATCTATTTAGTTGTATATAAATAAATTTATTCTAACAAATCTTGCAGAAACCTATCGCTCAAACATATTACAACAAACCTATTGTGGAAGCCAACATTGGTGCGAACTGGAACTCGGTCCGGGACAAGGTTCGTAACCTTAAAATCGGCTGGCAGAAGGCAAACGAGTTAAGCAAGTATACAGGTGCTGGAGTGGAAGAAGGTGACGCTGTTACAACCATACGAGATAAACTAAATTAAAATAAGCTTATTGTATTAAATTTAATGAGTGCATTTTATTAACAGCAAAATTGTTACATATGTGCCCACATTACGAGCAGCTGGAAGAAATTTTCACGGCAACAAAGAAATGGAAGTAGTGGTGTTGGAGTCGGGCGAACACCAGGGCTTCCCTACATTGGCAAGCAACGGGGAGGAATCTTCGATGGACGCCTCTTTGAGGTACGATTCAACAGATGTGTCGGACGCACAGTTTGTTGAAAAAGTAAAAAAAAATCTAATGAGTGTTAGAACTCACAAGCGATGTGTTAACACCTGTTTGTACCTGTTTGATTGCTATATTATTATTATTATTGGGATGAGGATCGTGCACTGCGACCACTAGGATCTATTGTGCCCTCTTACTGCTGTGTGAGTTACAGCTCTTCGAACAGCCCAATCGATCGCAGGAACGCGACGATGTGGCATGGTCGGAGAGCCCTCATCTCCTCTGGACAGGAAAGGCTCCCAAGAAGAGAGAGTTTCAGACGACTAATGGCGGGACACTCCTCAAGCAGGTGCTCTGGAGTCTCATCCCCCTTCAGACACATTCTGCAAAGATAGTCTTCCCCTAGCTTGAGATTGTGCAGATGCTTGCGCATTCTGCAGTGCCGGTCAGGTAACCCGTAACTATTCGAAGAGATCCTTTGCTCAGCTTCAGACAGTCCTCAGTTCTCTTCTTGTTGTAACTACCTAGCATTGATTGCTATATATAAGCATAAAAAAGAAAATAATAATTTATTGAATTTAGTTTACTTTTATTTGTTTCGGTAGCCGTTAATGCATTTGATGTAGAAGGTTGCATTGAAAGTTGAGCAGTTTCTTTATGTTGCTGTTCTTGTGCTTGATGCTCCTCTTGTTCTTGTTGCTGTGTTGAATGTTGAAGATGTTGCGGTATAGGATGTTGTTGTTGCTGTATTTGTTGTTGTTGTTGAGCAAGAAGCTGTGCTTGCTCGCCCTATCTCTTTTGATATTCTACCATATATAAGATATGTTTTTGCCTTTTTGTTTCTTCAGCAGTTGTTCCATTTGTAGCCTGTGGCTGCTCTTGCCGTTGATCTAATGAATCATGCATCGTTTTTAATAAAACACCATAATTTCAACACCATAATTATACGGAATGTACTTACTTCCATTACACACAAATTTATTTTAAAATAAAATTGATTTGTTGTGGGTTTGTTCGGTTCTTATTCTTTTGCTTTAGCGCAGCGAGATTCGAACAAACAGAATTTTAAAATGCAACTGTCCTGTGCCGCACACTTATTTTTTGTGCCTGCTACCGAACCACACTTGGCAACAACGACACCATTCTGTCGCCCCGCTAAAACGATTATTCCCAAAGCAACAACGAGTAAAAGCAACAACGAATCAAAGCAACAACGAACCAAGGCAACAACGAGTCAAAGCAACAACGAAAAAACAAAACAATACATAGCGACAGCAAAGCAGCAGACACATCGTGTTATGTTCGTTAGCAAGACTTCGTATTTTAAAGTTATTCTCTGCCGCTACACCACTACAATCATACTCAGATGAATATGTATATGAAATGTTTTAGTCGGTCCAGCACGGCACTCTAAATTTGTTTGTCGGTCAAGCACAGTTCAGCACGGCACGCTACATTTGTTTGCATGTATTCAACTGACAGATATTGATACCCGTGATCCCGGAGTTACTGTGAAAGGGGGTCACCACGAAAGCAACTGGGGGTTTGCAGAGTCCCCTGTAATCCACTGCTCTCCCGATATACCGCTCGGGGTGCTTACCGATCGAGCAATTCTCAAAGATTTTTGCATCGTTGTAGCTTCCCGGACTACCATCAACGGCATCTCGAGTGCGCAGTTTGTCGTCGCATACAACTTGCAGCTTTATCGAATATTTGCGAATAAATTTCATGCATTTTGGCTAGCTTCTCGAAAAGCTTTATCTCGCTGCCATCAATGTAGCCTTCGCAGTGTGGCAATTCGTGAAAAGTGCGCTCCACAAACTACTAGCGCTCGGTTACATCAGGAAAATTTATAAATCTGGGCATCAGTCGCAAAATTGCAAAGAACACCCTGTCAGTAATGTTGGCCAAAGTTCCACCGTCACAAACCCCAAAGACTGTGCTTAGGGTAGTATGGATGGGCGTGGCCTCAAAAGCTTTTATGCATTTTTTTCGGGGGTTTTAACTACCTATCTTGGCACAAAATTTGGTGGGTCTAGCTCAAAAACTGTAAAAGATATAAGCATTTCTAATTTTAAACTGCGGGGTGGGCTGTGGGCGGAATGGGTAAGTGGAGCTCCAAAACTTTGATGCAAATTTTTGGGGGTCAATAATAGTTATCTTCCTACCAAGTTTGGCGACTCTAGCTTAAACACTTTCGAAGATATACGGAATACCGTTTTTAGCGAACGTTGGGGTGGTTTGGGGCGGCTAGGGCAATATTGATAGGCGTGGCATTCAAAGTTTTTACGAATTTGGTTGGCGATCGTTGTCACATGTGTTAGCAATAAATATGGTGGGTCTAGCTCTAAAACTGTGGAAGATATAGGCATTTATGTCTTTAAACTGCGGGGGGCTTGGGGCAGAATGGGCGGGCGTGGCTCTAAAATTTTGCGGGTCGTTAGTAACTATCTTCTCCCCAATTTTGGTAGTTCTAGCTTTAAGGGCGAGCGAAATAGGCGAATTAATCGATTTTGAGTTATTGAACTTATCGGTTTGCGAACCCCCCAGTTATTGTAGAACCCCTCTCTTGACACTCTAATTTACTATGCCATAGATAAAGACATTTGCAAAGTTTGAAGTCTCTAGCTTGAAGGGTATGCACAAACCCAATATACTCCTTTTACCTTCGGTATACCTTAAGTTCAAAGAAACGTTCGTTTTATTTTTAAGCTACATAATTCGTGAGAGTACGCAAAGATAGTTCTATATTCGTTAAGATAACACAACATTCTTAAAGTGCTTGTTAAAGCATATATATTTGGTAGGCTTTAATCTTTTATGATTCTTGTGGCTTATAGCTCGGACATTGAAAGAGCGAAATAACGTTGCTCCTTATATGAAGGAAATTGTAAAGCTTACTTCCTAGATTTTAGCTTCACTAAATTCAGGCTTAACAATTTTTTAGGACATCATTTTTTTTTTTTTTGACCTCATTTGCCTTGGTAAGACTTCAAAATAGAGAAAGGGCCATTTTAGTGATGTTTATTGATTTTGTTTTAATTATTTATTTTAATTTAATGTTATTTGTTTCGCTTTTTATCTTTACACATTGGCTTTTAATTTAAGTGCAAGCCAATTTTAGAACCAATTTATACCGCATAAATAGAAGCATCCTTGACCACAGATATTATGTTTATTATTGCTCAATATTTTGATCAGCTGCCTGTCGTAGGCTGCCTAGCTCTGTTCGTCAATTTTTAGCTATCGAGATTAAACTTTATTCAAAATCTAGTTTTTTTTTGTTGGTTTTTGCTTTTTTGCTTGCAGCTTATTCATTTTTCAAAGCCACTTAGATCCGATCCGTGAACTATATATTTTATCTAACATTCCGATGCAAAATTGGCTCTAGGGAATGATTCTTAGAAATATCATGAACGCTTTATGAGTGTATACAATATTCTGCCTTCCAATGATGGTTGCCTTGTTTGTTTATATCGTTCTATTTTTAATTTCTAAAGTCATTTGACTTACCTTATTTAAATGTTTTTTTTTTTTTCTGATAGACTAACACGGTGACATTTTAGCTTTTTTTCGATGTACTTTTTAAGTATAATATCAACAACACTCTAATATTTTTGTTTACCGGTCGTTGTCTCGTTTTAAAACTGATTTGCTATTAGGCGTGTAACATCGACCCCCAGGATAAAATTTCGCTTAATGGGCATCCAAAGTTTCTAATTCTCATTACAAGAATAGACTTTACATAAACGCTTTTTATTTAAACTATAAACAGTAATATATAGAGTTGATTAATCGAATTCACATGTATTTCGCTACATGAAACACATGAGTCTTGCACCTTTCACACTAAAGGAGCTTCATATATTTTCGTTTTAAAGAGCTTAAAGACCAATTTGCTTGCCTATGCTTGGCAAGTTATACAGTTTACAAAACTAGTGGAAATAATATTAAATTTCTTCTTTGATTTTAGTTGGTTCTTTCCCTATGGCTGCTTTTTAACGCACTTTGAGATTATATCTTTAGTAAATGGAATTGGCTTAACATACTCCTGCTTGCTTTCTAATTTTTATTTTATTTAATTATTTCTGCTACATCTCTTTTTTTCCATTCCTTGCTTTTCGATTTGCTTCACTCCTATTTATTTATTTTTATACCCGATACCGAAGGTAAAGAGTATATTGGGTTGGTGCAATGTCCGTCATGGTGTCTGTCCGTCCTCCGTCTGTATGTTCACAACTTATTTCCAAACCTTTCAAGTTAGAGACTTGAAACTTTGCAAATGTCTTTATCTACGGCATAGTAAATTAAAGTGTCAAGATTGGAGTTCTACGATAACTAGGGGGCTGGAAAATCGATAAATTCGTTAACTTAAAATCGATAAACCCAGCTTTTTCGCACGCCCTTACAGCTAGAACTACCAAATTTAACGAAAAGATAGCTAAATAGATTTGCAAATGTCTTTATCCATGGCATAGTAAATTAAAGTGTTAAGATTGGAGTTCTTCGATAACTACGGGGCTGGCAAATCGATAAACTCGATAACGCAAAATCGATAGATCCAGCTATTTCGCAAGCCCTTACAGCTAGAACTACCAAATTAGGGGAGAAAATAGCTGCTATCAATCCCCAAAAAACTGCATCAAAAATTTTGGAGCCACGCCCACCCATTCCGCCCCCAGCCCCCCCCCCCCCCCCCCGCAGTTTAACACTAAAATGGTTATATCTTTTACAGTTTCTGAACTAGAGCCACCAAATTTGGTGCCCAGATATGTGTTGACGATCTCCAATCAAATTCATAAAAACTTTTGATGCCACGCCCATCCATACTACCCTAGCCGCCCCCAAACCACCCTAACGTTTCACTAAAAACGGTAATGCGTGTATCTTCCAAAGTGTTTGAGCTAGAGTCGCCAAATTTAGTAGAAAGATAGCGGTTAGCGACCCAAAAAAAAAAAATCATCTAAGTTTTGGAGCCATCTACTCCCTTTCTCCTACCCCCCGCAGTTGAAAAACAGAAATGCCTAAATATTCCACAGTTTTTGAGCAACCGCCACCAAATTTGGTGCCAAGATAGGTGTTGAAGGCCTCCAAAAAACTGCATCCACGTTTTGGAGGCATGCCGACCCGTTCTCCAGCCCCCTGCGTTTTGAAATCAAAAACGCCTATATATTCCACAGCTTTTGAGAGCTAGAGCCACCAAATTTGGTGCCAAGATACGTGTTGAAGACCCCCAACCAAATTTATATGTGCATGCCAGGCCTATCCATTCTGCTCTAGCCACCCCCAACCGCCCTAACGCTTCGTTAAAAAAATCCAAATTTTTTGGGTTACTTCATCACCAATCCTGGCACCAAGTTTAGTGGCTCTAGCTCAAAAGATGTGGAAGAAATAGGAGTTTTTGATTTCAAAACGCAGGGGGCTGGAGAACGGGTCGACATGGCTCCAAAACTTGGATGCAGTTTTTTGGGGGTCATTAACAGTTATCTTCCTACGAAAACTTGGTAACTCTAGCTTAAGCACTGTGAAAGATACACGCATTCCCGTTTCTAGTGGAGCGTTTGGGCGGTTTGCGGCGGCTAGGGCAGTATGGATTGGCGTGGCATCCAAAGTTGTGATGCATTTTTTTTTTTTTTTTTATCGATTTGCCAGCCCCCTAGTTATCGTAGAACTCCAATCTTGACACTTTAATTTACTATGCCATAGGTAAAGACATTTGCTAAGTTTCAAGTCTCCAACTTGAAAAGTGTGGAAAAAAATTGCTAAAATACGGACGGACGGACGGACAGAGGACAGACACCATAATGGACATTGCACAAACCCAGTATTGTCAGTATTGACACGCATGTCATCCAAAACTTTTTTGCGTTTGTTTGGGGGTTGTGATCTCCTATCTTGTCTTTAACTTTGGTGGTTAAAAACTGTAGAAGATTTAG
This sequence comes from Scaptomyza polygonia, assembly GCA_035044585.1. NCBI lineage: Eukaryota > Metazoa > Arthropoda > Insecta > Diptera > Drosophilidae > Scaptomyza > Scaptomyza polygonia. The sequence goes on from JAWNNU010000348.1 coordinate 8,891, forward strand.
GCATTTTTGGTTTTAAGCCGTGGGGGGGTTGGGGGCGGAATAGGTGGATGGGGCTCCAAAACTTCGATGCGGTTTTTTGGGGGTCGTTACCAGTTATCTTCATACTAAATTTAATGACTCTTACTCAAACGCTTTGAAAGATACACTCATTACTGTTTTTAGTGAAGCTTTAGGAAGGTTGGTGGTGGCTAGGGCAGAATACCTATCTTGGCAACAAATTTGGTGGCTCTTGCTCAAAAACTGTAGAATATTTAGGCATTTCTGTTTTTCAACTGCGGGGGGTAGGAGAAAGGGAGTCCATGGCTCCAAAACTTAGATGATTTTTTTTTTTTGGGTCGCTAACCGCTATCTTTCAACTAAATTTGGCGACTCTAGCGCAAACACTTTGGAAGATACACGCATTACCGTTTTTAGCGAAACGTTAGGGTGGTTTGGGGGCGGCTAGGGTAGTATGGATGGGCGTGGCATCAAAAGTTTGGTGGCTCTAGTTCAAAAACTGTAAAAGATATAAGCATTTTAGTGTTAAACTGCGGGGGGGCTGGAGCAGAATGGGTGGGCGTGGCTCCAAAATTTTTGATGCAGTTTGTTGGGGATTGATAGCAGCTATTTTCTCCCCAAATTTAGTAGTTCTAGCTGTAAGGGCTTGCGAAACAGCTGGATCTATCGATTTTGCGTTATCGAGTTTATCGATTTGCCAGCCCCCTAGTTATCGTAGAATTCCAATCTTAACAATTTAATTTACTATGCCATAGATAAAGACATTTGCAAAGTTTCAAGTCTCTAACTTGAAGGGTGTGGAAAAAAGTTGCGTTCATACAGACGGACAGACGGACAGACACCAAGACGGACATTGCACAAACCCAATAGACTATTTACCTTCTGTATCGAGTATAATCACAACTTTTTTTTCAATTGCAAATTGCTCAAAATGTCAACCAAAGAATCGATTTAATTTTATTTAATAGAAAAAAATTGATTTCTTTTCGTTATGTATATATTCGGTCATGACTGATAGCTTCTAAATGTTGAAATTTCATTAAGATATTCGGGCATAATTAAATTTTCATACATAAATTCTTCCGTGCTAGGGGTGTAGATGAACAAGCTCAGCTTAAGCTTCAGCTCCAAACAATTATATCACAATAAAATATGTTAACCCCAATATTATAAATTCAGAATTTTGCGTGCAAGTTTTCGAAATCATGTTTAATTGTTTTTGTTCACATTTAAGTATGGTTTTGCACCAAAACAATGCCCGTGCAAAAATATCATATAAACTATCGGGAACTAAACTATCGATAATTCGTCTTTACGGTGGCAGCCCTGATTTTCGCAACTTGTGAACAGTAACAAAGTTATTGCATTAAATAAAAAAAACATATATACAATTTTAGACTTATTTATGGAGAATATTTGATTTAATAAATTATATCATATTTTTGTTTCAAGTCAATGTTTGTATTATTTATATCAGAGATGCTAACCAGTGTTGCAGGAAAAAACAAAAAATTAGCCAAATGACAACAAAAACAGTTAAAATAAAACATCTATGTGGTTGTTGTTATTAGGCTACCGCTTCATAATTTTTGTTGCATAACGACAGACGTATTCTGCGGTTAACCTATGCGCCCGTGTGATCTAACACAGGCTGTCCACTTTTTTTTAACAGCGAAGATTTGTCGTTTTAAAACGTACGTGCCTATATCTTCCACAGTTTCTTAAGTAGAGCCACCAAACTTATTGTCAGGATAGGGAATGACAACCCCCAAACAAATTCATAAGAACTTTGGATGCCACTCTCATCCATGATGCCCTAGCTGCGCCCAACCACTCCAACACTTCACTAAAAACGGAAATGTTTGTATCTTTCACAGTGCTTGAGCTAGAGTCGCCAAATTTGATAAAAAGAAATCTGTTAGCGACCCACAGAAAAATGCATTAAAGTTTTGGAGCCCCACCCTCCCACTCAGCCCCAAGCCCCCGCCGCAGTTGAAAAACTATATCTATATCTTCGCCCCCAGCCCTACTTCCAAATTTTACTAACTTTGAGCTAGAGTCACCAAATTTGGTATGAGGATAGCTATTGACATGATACATAGATCTTCAGCCAAAATTTGGACGCCACGCCCCCCCATACCAGCCCCCAGCCCCCAGCCCCCCTTCCACCATATTCTACTAACTTTGAGCTAGAGTCACCAAATTCGGTATGAGGATAGCTATTGACATGATACATAGATCTTCAGCAAAAATTTTGATGCCACGCCCCCATACCGCCCCCGGCCCCTACCTTTAACAAACTTTGAGCTAGAGTCACCAAATTTGGAAGGAAGATAGCTTTTTGGCATCCCCATCTGCACGAGACTGTCTTTGAGGCAGCATACACCCCTACCGTATCCGCACCCCTTTGCAATCAGGTCTCTTTTAATCTGTTTTACTACTGGTATCGAGTAAACCGCAGTTGGTTGCGCCGGACTGCAACGTTTCTACTTGTTTTAATTTGCATTTGCCAGGGACACTAAGTCTATGGAACAAAGGAAGCTAGGCAGTTTAATTTGGTAATTATTACGAAATGGCATTGCTGCCTTTTTTCCATTCGTGCAATTACTATTGCATCACAATCTATCAATGTCAACTTGATAAAATTTTTGCCCCCACTCACACATGTGTAAACGCATGAAACTGAAGGGCAGCACTATTACTATTTTAATCATTTCAAAGTCACATTTTAGAAGCCCCCTGTGTTTTAGTTTTTCTTCGCTTAGCATTTAATAAGGTCTTTACTGAGATAAACGAATATGGTCTATTATTACAATTGCGTTATCGCCCTCCTTTTTGGCACGCTTTCTTTCTAATTACGCATTTTCCGTGCTGTGGCCACCTCAGTTTCATACTCCATTTCATATTCCAATTGTAGTTTTGGTTGTGTTCGTCGCCGCGATGTCGTATAAGATTTCGGCTTCTTCGCCGATTTCGTTAGCACGTGTTTATCCTGTATACAATGGGATGAAAATTAGGAACGTTGACACAGATTATTCAATACAGGTTTATTTTTGGGTATTTGTCACTCAATACGTGGTTCAAATAAAAGTCAAGATACGAGTGCCCTGCCTTTTAGCTAGTATTAAATGCATTAGAAAAAAAATACAAGTCAGCTTCAGAGGCGGCTTAAACAGTGCTGCAGCTCCAAAGACAGCCGGCAATAAATAAATAAATGGTATGCGTTTGATTTTCTTTAGCGAATTTTGATCTTTATTCTTCTATCTATTCAGTGGAAGCAACAACTAAGTGGTCAGAAGTGGGTGCTATTTTAAATTACAAGCTAACGCATAAGGTAAGAAATAACCAACATATCTATTTAGTTGTATATAAATAAATTTATTCTAACAAATCTTGCAGAAACCTACCGCTCACACATATTACAACAAACCTATTGTGGAAGCCAAAATTGGTGCGAACTGGAACTCGGTCCGGCACAAGGTTCGTAACCTTAAAATCGGCTGGCAGAAGGCAAACGAGTTAAGCAAGTATACAGGTGCTGGAGTGGAAGAAGGTGACGCTGTTACAACCATACGAGATAAACTAAATTAAAATCAGCTTATTGTATTAAATTTAATGAGTGCATTTTATTAACAGCAAAATTGTTACATATGTGCCCACATTACGAGCAGCTGGAAGAAATTTTCACGGCAACAAAGAAATGGAAGTAGTGGTGTTGGAGTCGGGCGAACACCAGGGCTTCCCTAGATCGGCAAGCAACGGGGAGGAATCTTCGATGGACGCCTCTTTGAGGTACGATTCAACAGATGTGTCGGACGCACAGTTTGTTGAAAAAGTAAAAAAAAATCTAATGAGTGTTAGAACTCACAAGCGATGTGTTAACACCTGTTTGTACCTGTTTGATTGCTATATTATTATTATTATTGGGATGAGGATCGTGCACTGCGACCACTAGGATCTATTGTGACCTCTTACTGCTGTGTGAGTTACAGCTCTTCGAACAGCCCAATCGATCGCAGGAACGCGACGATGTGGCATGGTCGGAGAGCCCTCATCTCCTCTGTAGACAGGAAAGGCTCCCAAGAAGAGAGAGTCTCAGACGACTAATGGCGGGACACTCCTCAAGCAGGTGCTCTGGAGTCTCATCCCCCTTCAGACACATTCTGCAAAGATAGTCTTCCCCTAGCTTGAGATTGTGCAGATGCTTGCGCATTCTGCAGTGCCTGTTCAGGTAACCCGTAACTATCCGAAGAGATCCTTTGCTCAGCTTCAGACAGTCGTCAGTTCTCTTCTTGTTGTAACTACCTAGCATTGATTGCTATATATAAGCATAAAAAAGAAAATAATAGATTATTTATTAGTTTACTTTTATTTGTTTCGGTAGCCGTTAATGCATTTGATGTAGAAGGTTGCATTGAAAGTTAAGCAGTTTCTTTATGCTGCTGTTCTTGTGCTTGATGCTCCTCTTGTTCTTGTTGCTGTGTTGAATGTTGAAGATGTTGCGGTATAGGATGTTGTTGTTGCTGTATTTGTTGTTGTTGTTGAGCAAGAAGCTGTGCTTGCTCGCCCTATCTCTTTTGATATTCTACCATATATAAGATATGTTTTTGCCTTTTTGTTTCTTCAGCAGTTGTTCCATTTGTAGCCTGTGGCTGCTCTTGCCGTTGATCTAATGAATCATGCATCGTTTTTAATAAAACACCATAATTTCAACACCATAATTATACGGAATGTACTTACTTCCATTACACACAAATTTATTTTAAAATAAAATTGATTTGTTGTGGGTTTGTTCGGTTCTTATTCTTTTGCTTTAGCGCAGCGAGATTCGAACAAACAGAATTTTAAAATGCAACTGTCCTGTGCCGCACACTTATTTTTTGTGCCTGCTACCGAACCACACTTGGCAACAACGACACCATTCTGTCGCCCCGCTAAAACGATTATTCCCAAAGCAACAACGAGTAAAAGCAACAACGAATCAAAGCAACAACGAACCAAGGCAACAACGAGTCAAAGCAACAACGAAAAAACAAAACAATACATAGCGACAGCAAAGCAGCAGACACATCGTGTTATGTTCGTTAGCAAGACTTCGTATTTTAAAGTTATTCTCTGCTGCTACACCACTACAATCATACTCAGACGAATATGTATATGAAATGTTTTAGTCGGTCCAGCACGGCACTCTAAATTTGTTTGTCGGTCAAGCACAGTTCAGCACGGCACGCTACATTTGTTTGCATGTATTCAACTGACAGATATTGATACCCGTGATCCCGGAGTTACTGTGAAAGGGGGTCACCACGAAAGTCAACTGGGGGTTTGCAGAGTCCCCTGCAATCCACTGCTCTCCCGATATACCGCTCGGGGTGCTTACCGATCGAGCAATTCTCAACGATTTTTGCATCGTTGTAGCTTCCCGGACTACCATCAACGGCATCTCGAATGCGCAGTTTGTCGTCGCATACAACTTGCAGCTTTATCGAATATTTGCGAATAAATTTCATGCATTTTGGCTAGCTTCTCGAAAAGCTTTATCTCGCTGCCATCAATGTAGCCTTCGCAGTGTGGCAATTCGTGAAAAGTGCGCTCCACAAACTACTAGCGCTCGGTTACATCAGGAAAATTTAGAAATCTGGGCATCAGTCGCAAAATTGCAAAGAACACCCTGTCAGTAATGTTGGCCAAAGTTCCACCGTCACAAACCCCAAAGACTGTGCATATTTTTCTTACAGACGCACTGTTTCAGGATGAGCCTAGCCGGAAAAGCACAATTGCAAGCTGCAAATCAACCTCAATTTGTTTTCTTTACGGTGACGTCTCGAACAATTCATCATCTTTTATCAAGTTCAACAAATGTACAAACTGGCTTCTTGACACACGAAGCATTGCTTTAACCGCCTGTCGTTGAATGTGCTGAAAATGTTGGTGCGCCAATCGATGGATTTCGGCACATTAAAGCATTTTTCCCGACGGCACGAATAAATAGCAACAACATTGTCATCCATGACCTCATAAATCTCCCGGCGGCTATATCTACAAATGTTAAAAGCATGTAATTGAGCAACTAATTCAAACAACGAGCTCTTCACACCATCAATATCCTCTATGTTCTTATGCGTAACTCCAAAATTGTTGATGCAGTGGGGATTGTAAATATCTATTTTCTCCCCAAATTTGGTAGTTCTAGCTGTAAGGGCTTGCAAAATAGCTGGATCTATCGATTTTGCGTTATCGAGTTTATCGATTTGCCAGCCCTCTAGATATCGTAGAGCTCCAATCTTGACACTTTAATTTACTATGCCTTAGATAAAGACATTTGCAAAGTTTCATGTCTCTAACTTGAAGGGTGTGGAAAAAAGTTGCGAACTTACGGACGGAGAGACGGACAGACACCATGACGGACATTGCACAAACCCAATATACTCTTTACCTTCGGTATGTCATTATCTATGGCCGTGTAAGATAAAGTGTTAAGATTGGGGTTCTACGATAACTAGGCGGCTTGCAAATCGATAAATTCGATAACTAAGTATCAATAAATCCAGCTATTTTACACGCCATTACAGCTATAACTACCAAATTTGGAGGAGAGAAAGCTACTAACAAGCTCCAAAAAACTGCATCACGCCCACCTATACCGCCCCCAGCCTCCCCGCAGTTTTAAACCAATAATGCCTATATCTTCTGCAGTTTTTCAGCTAGAGCTACCAATTTTGGTGCCAAGAAAGGTGTTGACGACCTCCGACCAAATTTATAAAAGCTTTGGATGCCACGCCCATCAATTCTGCCCTTAATTTGCATTTGGGACACTACGTCTATGGAACAAAGCAAGTTAGGAAGTTTAATTTGGTAATTATTACGAAATGGCATTGCTGCCTTTTTTCCATTCGTGCAATTACTATTGCATCACAATCTATCAATGTCAACTTGATAAAATTTTTGCCCCCACTCACACATGTGTAAACCCATTAAACTAAAGTGCAGCACTATTACTATTTTGATCATTTCAAAGTCACATTTTAGAAGCCCCCTGTGTTTTAGTTTTTCTTCGCTTAGCATTTAATAAGGTCTTTACTGAGAAAAACGAATATGGTTTATTATTACAATTGCGTTATCGCCCTCCTTTTTGGCACGCTTTCTGTCTAATAACGTATTTTCCGTGCTGTGGCCACCTCAGTTTCATATTCCATTTATAAGATTTTTTTATGCGGTTGTCACCGCTAAGCTTCTTCGCCGATTTCGTTAGCACGTGTTTATCCTGTATACAATGGGATGAAAATTAGGAACGTTGACACAGATTATTCAATACAGGTTTATTTTTGGGTATTTGTCACTCAATACGTGGCTCAAATAAAAGTCAAGATACAAGTCAGCTTCGGAGGCGACTTCAACAGTACTGCAGCTCCAACGACAGCCGGCAATAAAGATGTTGCATGCGTTTGATTTTTTTAGCGAATTTTGATCTTTATTCTTCTATCTATTCAGTGGAAGCAACAACTAAGTGGTCAGAAGTGGGTGCTATTTTAAATTACAAGCTAACGCATAAGGTAAGAAATAACCAACATATCTATTTAGTTGTATATAAATAAATTTATTCTAACAAATCTTGCAGAAACCTACCGCTCACACATATTACAACAAACCTATTGTGGAAGCCAAAATTGGTGCGAACTGGAACTCGGTCCGGCACAAGGTTCGTAACCTTAAAATCGGCTGGCAGAAGGCAAACGAGTTAAGCAAGTATACAGGTGCTGGAGTGGAAGAAGGTGACGCTGTTACAACCATACGAGATAAACTAAATTAAAATCAGCTTATTGTATTAAATTTAATGAGTGCATTTTATTAACAGCAAAATTGTTACATATGTGCCCACATTACGAGCAGCTGGAAGAAATTTTCACGGCAACAAAGAAATGGAAGTAGTGGTGTTGGAGTCGGGCGAACACCAGGGCTTCCCTAGATCGGCAAGCAACGGGGAGGAATCTTCGATGGACGCCTCTTTGAGGTACGATTCAACAGATGTGTCGGACGCACAGTTTGTTGAAAAAGTAAAAAAAAATCTAATGAGTGTTAGAACTCACAAGCGATGTGTTAACACCTGTTTGTACCTGTTTGATTGCTATATTATTATTATTATTGGGATGAGGATCGTGCACTGCGACCACTAGGATCTATTGTGACCTCTTACTGCTGTGTGAGTTACAGCTCTTCGAACAGCCCAATCGATCGCAGGAACGCGACGATGTGGCATGGTCGGAGAGCCCTCATCTCCTCTGTAGACAGGAAAGGCTCCCAAGAAGAGAGAGTCTCAGACGACTAATGGCGGGACACTCCTCAAGCAGGTGCTCTGGAGTCTCATCCCCCTTCAGACACATTCTGCAAAGATAGTCTTCCCCTAGCTTGAGATTGTGCAGATGCTTGCGCATTCTGCAGTGCCTGTTCAGGTAACCCGTAACTATCCGAAGAGATCCTTTGCTCAGCTTCAGACAGTCGTCAGTTCTCTTCTTGTTGTAACTACCTAGCATTGATTGCTATATATAAGCATAAAAAAGAAAATAATAGATTATTTATTAGTTTACTTTTATTTGTTTCGGTAGCCGTTAATGCATTTGATGTAGAAGGTTGCATTGAAAGTTAAGCAGTTTCTTTATGCTGCTGTTCTTGTGCTTGATGCTCCTCTTGTTCTTGTTGCTGTGTTGAATGTTGAAGATGTTGCGGTATAGGATGTTGTTGTTGCTGTATTTGTTGTTGTTGTTGAGCAAGAAGCTGTGCTTGCTCGCCCTATCTCTTTTGATATTCTACCATATATAAGATATGTTTTTGCCTTTTTGTTTCTTCAGCAGTTGTTCCATTTGTAGCCTGTGGCTGCTCTTGCCGTTGATCTAATGAATCATGCATCGTTTTTAATAAAACACCATAATTTCAACACCATAATTATACGGAATGTACTTACTTCCATTACACACAAATTTATTTTAAAATAAAATTGATTTGTTGTGGGTTGTTCGGTTCTTATTCTTTTGCTTTAGCGCAGCGAGATTCGAACAAACAGAATTTTAAAATGCAACTGTCCTGTGCCGCACACTTATTTTTTGTGCCTGCTACCGAACCACACTTGGCAACAACGACACCATTCTGTCGCCCCGCTAAAACGATTATTCCCAAAGCAACAACGAGTAAAAGCAACAACGAATCAAAGCAACAACGAACCAAGGCAACAACGAGTCAAAGCAACAACGAAAAAACAAAACAATACATAGCGACAGCAAAGCAGCAGACACATCGTGTTATGTTCGTTAGCAAGACTTCGTATTTTAAAGTTATTCTCTGCTGCTACACCACTACAATCATACTCAGACGAATATGTATATGAAATGTTTTAGTCGGTCCAGCACGGCACTCTAAATTTGTTTGTCGGTCAAGCACAGTTCAGCACGGCACGCTACATTTGTTTGCATGTATTCAACTGACAGATATTGATACCCGTGATCCCGGAGTTACTGTGAAAGGGGGTCACCACGAAAGTCAACTGGGGGTTTGCAGAGTCCCCTGCAATCCACTGCTCTCCCGATATACCGCTCGGGGTGCTTACCGATCGAGCAATTCTCAACGATTTTTGCATCGTTGTAGCTTCCCGGACTACCATCAACGGCATCTCGAATGCGCAGTTTGTCGTCGCATACAACTTGCAGCTTTATCGAATATTTGCGAATAAATTTCATGCATTTTGGCTAGCTTCTCGAAAAGCTTTATCTCGCTGCCATCAATGTAGCCTTCGCAGTGTGGCAATTCGTGAAAAGTGCGCTCCACAAACTACTAGCGCTCGGTTACATCAGGAAAATTTAGAAATCTGGGCATCAGTCGCAAAATTGCAAAGAACACCCTGTCAGTAATGTTGGCCAAAGTTCCACCGTCACAAACCCCAAAGACTGTGCATATTTTTCTTACAGACGCACTGTTTCAGGATGAGCCTAGCCGGAAAAGCACAATTGCAAGCTGCAAATCAACCTCAATTTGTTTTCTTTACGGTGACGTCTCGAACAATTCATCATCTTTTATCAAGTTCAACAAATGTACAAACTGGCTTCTTGACACACGAAGCATTGCTTTAACCGCCTGTCGTTGAATGTGCTGAAAATGTTGGTGCGCCAATCGATGGATTTCGGCACATTAAAGCATTTTTCCCGACGGCACGAATAAATAGCAACAACATTGTCATCCATGACCTCATAAATCTCCCGGCGGCTATATCTACAAATGTTAAAAGCATGTAATTGAGCAACTAATTCAAACAACGAGCTCTTCACACCATCAATATCCTCTATGTTCTTATGCGTAACTCCAAAATTGTTGATGCAGTGGGGATTGTAAATATCTATTTTCTCCCCAAATTTGGTAGTTCTAGCTGTAAGGGCTTGCAAAATAGCTGGATCTATCGATTTTGCGTTATCGAGTTTATCGATTTGCCAGCCCTCTAGATATCGTAGAGCTCCAATCTTGACACTTTAATTTACTATGCCTTAGATAAAGACATTTGCAAAGTTTTATGTCTCTAACTTGAAGGGTGTGGAAAAAAGTTGCGAACTTACGGACGGAGAGACGGACAGACACCATGACGGACATTGCACAAACCCAATATACTCTTTACCTTCGGTATGTCATTATCTATGGCCGTGTAAGATAAAGTGTTAAGATTGGGGTTCTACGATAACTAGGCGGCTTGCAAATCGATAAATTCGATAACTAAGTATCAATAAATCCAGCTATTTTACACGCCATTACAGCTATAACTACCAAATTTGGAGGAGAGAAAGCTACTAACAAGCTCCAAAAAACTGCATCACGCCCACCTATACCGCCCCCAGCCTCCCCGCAGTTTTAAACCAATAATGCCTATATCTTCTGCAGTTTTTCAGCTAGAGCTACCAATTTTGGTGCCAAGAAAGGTGTTGACGACCTCCGACCAAATTTATAAAAGCTTTGGATGCCACGCCCATCAATTCTGCCCTTAATTTGCATTTGGGACACTACGTCTATGGAACAAAGCAAGTTAGGAAGTTTAATTTGGTAATTATTACGAAATGGCATTGCTGCCTTTTTTCCATTCGTGCAATTACTATTGCATCACAATCTATCAATGTCAACTTGATAAAATTTTTGCCCCCACTCACACATGTGTAAACCCATTAAACTAAAGTGCAGCACTATTACTATTTTGATCATTTCAAAGTCACATTTTAGAAGCCCCCTGTGTTTTAGTTTTTCTTCGCTTAGCATTTAATAAGGTCTTTACTGAGAAAAACGAATATGGTTTATTATTACAATTGCGTTATCGCCCTCCTTTTTGGCACGCTTTCTGTCTAATAACGTATTTTCCGTGCTGTGGCCACCTCAGTTTCATATTCCATTTATAAGATTTTTTTATGCGGTTGTCACCGCTAAGCTTCTTCGCCGATTTCGTTAGCACGTGTTTATCCTGTATACAATGGGATGAAAATTAGGAACGTTGACACAGATTATTCAATACAGGTTTATTTTTGGGTATTTGTCACTCAATACGTGGCTCAAATAAAAGTCAAGATACAAGTCAGCTTCGGAGGCGACTTCAACAGTACTGCAGCTCCAACGACAGCCGGCAATAAAGATGTTGCATGCGTTTGATTTTTTTAGCGAATTTTGATCTTTATTCTTCTATCTATTCAGTGGAAGCAACAACTAAGTGGTCAGAAGTGGGTGCTATTTTAAATTACAAGCTAACGCATAAGGTAAGAAATAACCAACATATCTATTTAGTTGTATATAAATAAATTTATTCTAACAAATCTTGCAGAAACCTACCGCTCACACATATTACAACAAACCTATTGTGGAAGCCAACATTGGTGCGAACTGGAACTCGGTCCGGCACAAGGTTCGTAACCTTAAAATCGGCTGGCAGAAGGCAAACGAGTTAAGCAAGTATACAGGTGCTGGAGTGGAAGAAGGTCACGCTGTTTGATTGCTATATTATTATTATTATTGGGATGAGGATCGTGCACTGCGACCACTAGGATCTATTGTGCCCTCTTACTGCTGTGTGAGTTACAGCTCTTCGAACAGCCCAATCGATCGCAGGAACGCGACGATGTGGCATGGTCGGAGAGCCCTCATCTCCTCTGTAGACAGGAAAGGCTCCCAAGAAGAGAGAGTTTCAGACGACTAATGGTGGGACACTCCTCAAGCAGGTGCTCTGGAGTCTCATCCCCCTTCAGACACATTCTGCAAAGATAGTCTTCCCCTAGCTTGAGATTGTGCAGATGCTTGCGCATTCTGCAGTGCCCGGTCAGGTAACCCGTAACTATCCGAAGAGATCCTTTGCTCAGCTTCAGACAGTCCTCAGTTCTCTTCTTGTTGTAACTACCTAGCATTGATTGCTATATATAAGCATAAAAAAGAAAATAATAGATTATTTATTAGTTTACTTTTATTTGTTTCGGTAGCCGTTAATGCATTTGATGTAGAAGGTTGCATTGAAAGTTAAGCAGTTTCTTTATGCTGCTGTTCTTGTGCTTGATGCTCCTCTTGTTCTTGTTGCTGTGTTGAATGTTGAAGATGTTGCGGTATAGGATGTTGTTGTTGCTGTATTTGTTGTTGTTGTTGAGCAAGAAGCTGTGCTTGCTCGCCCTATCTCTTTTGATATTCTACCATATATAAGATATGTTTTTGCCTTTTTGTTTCTTCAGCAGTTGTTCCATTTGTAGCCTGTGGCTGCTCTTGCCGTTGATCTAATGAATCATGCATCGTTTTTAATAAAACACCATAATTTTAACACCATAATTATACGGAATGTACTTACTTCCATTACACACAAATTTATTTTAAAATAAAATTGATTTGTTGTGGGTTGTTCGGTTCTTATTCTTTTGCTTTAGCGCAGCGAGATTCGAACAAACAGAATTTTAAAATGCAACTGTCCTGTGCCGCACACTTATTTTTTGTGCCTGCTACCGAACCACACTTGGCAACAACGACACCATTCTGTCGCCCCGCTAAAACGATTATTCCCAAAGCAACAACGAGTAAAAGCAACAACGAATCAAAGCAACAACGAACCAAGGCAACAACGAGTCAAAGCAACAACGAAAAAACAAAACAATACATAGCGACTGCAAAGCAGCAGACACATCGTGTTATGTTCGTTAGCAAGACTTCGTATTTTAAAGTTATTCTCTGCTGCTACACCACTACAATCATACTCAGACGAATATGTATATGAAATGTTTTAGTCGGTCCAGCACGGCACTCTAAATTTGTTTGTCGGTCAAGCACAGTTCAGCACGGCACGCTACATTTGTTTGCATGTATTCAACTGACAGATATTGATACCCGTGATCCCGGAGTTACTGTGAAAGGGGGTCACCACGAAAGTCAACTGGGGGTTTGCAGAGTCCCCTGCAATCCATTGCTCTCCCGATATATCGCTCGGGGTGCTTACCGATCGAGCAATTCTCAAAGATTTTTGCATCGTTGTAGCTTCCCGGACTACCATCAACGGCATCTCGAATGCGCAGTTTGTCGTCGTATACAACTTGCAGCTTTATCGAATATTTGCGAATAAATTTCATGCATTTTGGCTAGCTTCTCGAAAAGCTTTATCTCGCTGCCATCAATGTAGCCTTCGCAGTGTGGCAATTCGTGAAACGTGCGCTCCACAAACTACTAGCGCTCGGTTAGATCAGGAAAATTTAGAAATCTGGGCATCAGTCGCAAAATTGCAAAGAACACCCTGTCAGTAATGTTGGCCAAAGTTCCACCGTCACAAACCCCAAAGACTGTGCTTATTTTTCTTACAGACGCACTGTTTCAGGATGAGCCTAGCCGAAAAAGCACAATTGCAAGCTGCAAATCAACCTCAATTTGTTTTCTTTACGGTGACGTCTCGAACAATTCATCATCTTTTATCAAGTTCAACAAATGTACAAACTGGCTTCTTGACACACGAAGCATTGCTTTAACCGCCTGTCGTTGAATGTGCTGAAAATGTTGGTGCGCCAATCGATGGATTTCGGCACATTAAAGCATTTTTCCCGACGGCACGAATAAATAGCAACAACATTGTCATCCATGACCTCATAAATCTCCCGGCGGCTATATCTACAAATGTTAAAAGCATGTAATTGAGCAACTAATTCAAACAACGAGCTCTTCACACCATCAATATCCTCTATGTTCTTATGCGTAACTCCAAAATTGTTGATGCAGTGGGGATTGTAAATATCTATTTTCTCCCCAAATTTGGTAGTTCTAGCTGTAAGGGCTTGCAAAATAGCTGGATCTATCGATTTTGCGTTATCGAGTTTATCGATTTGCCAGCCCTCTAGATATCGTAGAGCTCCAATCTTGACACTTTAATTTACTATGCCTTAGATAAAGACATTTGCAAAGTTTCAAGTCTCTAACTTGAAGGGTGTGGAAAAAAGTTGCGAGCTTACGGACGGAGAGACGGACAGACACCATGACGGACATTGCACAAACCCAATATACTCTTTACCTTCGGTATCGAGTATAAAAACTGATTTAATTCCAAAAAGTGGAAAAAAAACATAGTGCAAACGTGTTAGTGTCTTTTTTGCACATTAGAACTTACCAAAAAATAAACATTATTGGCTCGTTGTGGCTCGTTTGCTGTTTATACTCGATACCGAAGGTAAAGAGTATATTGGGTTTGTGCAATGTCCGTCATGGTGTCTGTCCGTCTATCCGTCCGTATGTGAGCAACTTTTTTCCACACCCTTAAGGCTAGAGACTCGAAACTTTGCAAATGTCATTATCTATGGCCGTGTAAGATAAAGTGTTAAGATTGGGGTTCTACGATAACTAGGCGGCTTGCAAATCGATAAATTCGATAACTAAGTATCAATAAATCCAGCTATTTTACACGCCATTCCAGCTATAACTACCAAATTTGGAGGAGAGAAAGCTACTAACAAGCTCCAAAAAACTGCATCACGCCCACCTATACCGCCCCCAGCCTCCCCGCAGTTTTAAACCAATAATGCCTATATCTTCTGCAGTTTTTCAGCTAGAGCTACCAAATTTGGTGCCAAGAAAGGTGTTGACGACCTCCGACCAAATTCATAAAAGCTTTGGATGCCACGCCCATCAATTCTGCCCTTAATTTGCATTTGGGACACTACGTCTATGGAACAAAGCAAGTTAGGAAGTTTAATTTGGTAATTATTACGAAATGGCATTGCTGCCTTTTTTCCATTCGTGCAATTACTATTGCATCACAATCTATCAATGTCAACTTGATAAAATTTTTGCCCCCACTCACACATGTGTAAACCCATTAAACTAAAGTGCAGCACTATTACTATTTTAATCATTTCAAAGTCACATTTTAGAAGCCCCCTGTGTTTTAGTTTTTCTTCGCTTAGCATTTAATAAGGTCTTTACTGAGAAAAACGAATGTGGTTTATTATTACAATTGCGTTATCGCCCTCCTTTTTGGCACGCTTTCTGTCTAATAACGTATTTTCCGTGCTGTGGCCACCTCAGTTTCATATTCCATTTATAAGATTTTTTTATGCGGTTGTCACCGCTAAGCTTCTTCGCCGATTTCGTTAGCACGTGTTTATCCTGTATACAATGGGATGAAAATTAGGAACGTTGACACAGATTATTCAATACAGGTTTATTTTTGGGTATTTGTCACTCAATACGTGGCTCAAATAAAAGTCAAGATACGAGTGCGCTGCCTGTTAGTTAGTATTAAATGCCTTAGAAAAAAAAAACAAGTCAGCTTCGGAGGCGACTTCAACAGTACTGCAGCTCCAACGACAGCCGGCAATAAAGATGTTGCATGCGTTTGATTTTTTTAGCGAATTTTGATCTTTATTCTTCTTTATTTTTAGTGGAAGCAACAACTAATGTAAAGCGCAAGACAAGCGAGCGAAAAACTCAGCATAAGAAGTGGTCAAAAGACATGCATTAATGCATAGAAACCTGGAGGTAAGAAATAACCAACATATCAATTTAGTTGTATATAAATAAATTTATTCTAACAAATCTTGCAGAAACCTAAAGCTCAAACATAATACAACAAACTTATTGGGGAAACCAACATTGGTGCGAACTGGAAATCGGTCTGGCACACGGTTCGTAACCTTAAAATCGGCTGGCAGAAGGCAAACGAGTTAAGCAAGTATACAATTGCTGGAGTGGAAGAAGGTGACGCTGTTACAACCATACGAGGTAAACTAAATTAAAATAAGCTTATTGTATTAAATTTAATGAGTGCATTTTATTAACAGCAAAATTGTTAAATATGTGCCCACATTACGAGCAGCTGGAAGAAATTTTCACGGGCAGCAAAGAAATGGTAGTAGTGGTGTTGGAGTCGGGCGAACACCAGGGCATCCCTAAATTGGCAAGCAACGAGGAGGAATCTTCGATAGACGCCTCTTTGCTGTACGATTCAACAGGTGTGTCGGACGCACAGTTTGTTCAAAAAGTAAAAAAAATCGAATGAGTGTTAGAACTCACAAGCGATGTGTTAACACCTGTTTGTACCTGTTTGATTGCTATATATGTATAAGAATAAAAAAGAAAATAATAGATTATTTATTAGTTTACTTTTATTTGTTTCGGTAGCCGTTAATGCATTTGATGTAGAAGGTTGTTCTTGTGATTGATGCTTCTCTTGTTCTTGTTGCTGTGTTGAATGTTGAAGATGTTGCGGTATAGGATGTTGTTGTTGCTGTATTTGTTGTTGTTGTTGAGCTAGAAGCTGTGCTTGCTCGCCCTATCTCTTTTGATATTCTACCATATATAAGATATGTTTTTGCCTTTTTGTTTCTTCAGCAGTTGTTCCATTTGTAGCCTGTGGCTGCTCTTTCCGTTGATCTAATGAATCATGCATCGTTTTTAATAAAACACCATAATTTCAACACCATAATTATACGGAATGTACTTACTTCCATTACACACAAATTTATTTTAAAATAAAATTGATTTGTTGTGGGTTGTTCGGTTCTTATTCTTTTGCTTTAGCGCAGCGAGATTCGAACAAACAGAATTTTAAAATGCAACTGTCCTGTGCCGCAAACTTATTTTTTGTGCCTGCTACCGAACCACACTTGGCGACAACGACACCATTCTGTCGCCCCGCTAAAACGATTATTCCCAAAGCAACAACGAGTAAAAGCAACAACGAATCAAAGCAACAACGAACCAAGGCAACAACGAGTCAAAGCAACAACGAAAAAACAAAACAATACATAGCGACAGCAAAGCAGCAGACACATCGTGTTATGTTCGTTAGCAAGACTTCGTATTTTAAAGTTATTCTCTGCTGCTACACCACTACAATCATACTCAGACGAATATGTATATGAAATGTTTTAGTCGGTCCAGCACGGCACTCTAAATTTGTTTGTCGGTCAAGCACAGTTCAGCACGGCACGCTACATTTGTTTGCATGTATTCAACTGACAGATATTGATACCCGTGATCCCGGAGTTACTGTGAAAGGGGGTCACCACGAAAGTCAACTGGGGGTTTGCAGAGTCCCCTGCAATCCACTGCTCTCCCGATATACCGCTCGGGGTGCTTACCGATCGAGCAATTCTCAACGATTTTTGCATCGTTGTAGCTTCCCGGACTACCATCAACGGCATCTCGAATGCGCAGTTTGTCGTCGCATACAACTTGCAGCTTTATCGAATATTTGCGAATAAATTTCATGCATTTTGGCTAGCTTCTCGAAAAGCTTTATCTCGCTGCCATCAATGTAACCTTCGCAGTGTGGCAATTCGTGAAAAGTGCGCTCCACAAACTACTAGCGCTCGGTTACATCAGGAAAATTTAGAAATCTGGGCATCAGTCGCAAAATTGCAAAGAACACCCTGTCAGTAATGTTGGCCAAAGTTCCACCGTCACAAACCCCAAAGACTGTGCATATTTTTCTTACAGACGCACTGTTTCAGGATGAGCCTAGCCTGAAAAGCACAATTGCAAGCTGCAAATCAACCTCTATTTGTTTTCTATACGATGACGCCTCGAACACTATCATCTTTTATCGAGTTCAACAAATGTACAAACTGGCTTCTTGACACACGAAGCATTGCTTTTAACCGCCTGTCGTTGAATGTGCAGAGAATGTTGGTGCGTGCGCCAATCGATGGATTTCGGCACATTAAAGCATTTTTCCCGGCGGAACGAATAAATAGCAACAACATTGTCATCCATGACCTCATAAATCTCCCGGCGGCTATATCTACAAATGTTAAAAGCATGTAATTGAGCAACTAATTCAAACAACGAGCTCTTCACACCATCAATATCCTCTATGTTCTTAATAACTTGCTTTGCCAAAGCGTCGCATAGCATATCTTTACGACTATTAAAAGGCATTTTTTATAAAATGTTGAGCGCAGTAAACCGTATTAAAGTGAAAAAAATGAAGTAAAAGAAATGTAATTGTAAACAAAGAACAGCATATATAAACCTTTATTAAAGGGTAATTTTACAAGCCTTAATCTAACATTTTTAAATTTTTTATTATAGTTAGCTATTTTAATTTAATTCGTGTTTGAAGCTGAAAAAAAACCGTATATTAATGTGATCTACTGTATGTATGTGTATGTGTTTGATTGCCATCAACACTGTTTGATCAAAAATTAAATTTTTATATTTGAGTTCATAACCATATGCAATACAAATGAAAACTGCACCAGAGCGTGCAAATCGGTTTATAAATACAGAACTTTTGGCAATCTCTCGAAAAAACCTTATTGAGTATGCAACACTAAAGAAAAGTCTTTTTCTAACATTTTGCCATACAAATTTTCGAAGCAAACAACTTTAAAAAACTAATTTAATTCCAAAAAGTGGAAAAAAAACATAGTGCAAACGTGTTAGGGCCTTGTTTGCGCATTAGAACTTACCAAAAAATAAACATTATTGGCTCGTTGTGGCTCGTTTGCTGGTTTTAATTTGCATTTGCTAGGGACACTAAGTCTATGGAACAAAGCAAGTTAGGCAGTTTAATTTGGTAATTATTACGAAATGGCATTGCTGCCTTTTTTCCATTCATTCAATTACTATTGCATCACAATCTATCAATGTCAAGTTGATAAAATTTTTGCCCCCACTCACACATGTGTAAACCCATGAAACTGAAGTGCAGCACTATTACTATTTTAATCTTTTTAAAGTCACATTTTAGAAGCCCTCTGTGTTTTAGTTTTTCTTCGCTTAGCATTTAATAAGGTCTTTACTGAGATAAACGAATAAAATTTATTATTACGCTTTCTTTCTAATAACGCATTTTCCGTGCTGTGGCCACCTCAGTTTCATATTCCATTTCATATTCCAATTGTAGTTTTGGTTTTGTTCGTCGCCGCGATGTAGTATAAGATTTCTTTATGCGGTTGTTACCGCTAAGCTTCTTCGCCGATTTCGTTAGCACGTGTTTATCCTGTATACAATGGGATGAAAATTAGGAACGTTGACACAGATTATTCAATACAGGTTTATTTTTGGGTATTTGTCACTCAATACGTGGCTCAAATAAAAGTCAAGATACGAGTGCGCTGCCTGTTAGTTAGTATTAAATGCCTTAGAA
This sequence comes from Scaptomyza polygonia, assembly GCA_035044585.1. Classification (NCBI taxonomy): domain Eukaryota; kingdom Metazoa; phylum Arthropoda; class Insecta; order Diptera; family Drosophilidae; genus Scaptomyza; species Scaptomyza polygonia. The sequence goes on from JAWNNU010000348.1 coordinate 28,503, forward strand.
AAAAAAAACAAGTCAGCTTCGGAGGCGAGTTCAACAGTACTGCAGCTCCAACGACAGCCGGCAATAAAGATGTTGCATGCGTTTGATTTTTTTAGCGAATTTTGATCTTTATTCTTCTTTATTTTCAGTGGAAGCAACAACTAATGTAAAGCGCAAGACAAGCGGGCGAAAAACTCAGCATAAGAAGTGGTCAAAAGACATGCATTAATGCATAGAAACCTGGAGGTAAGAAATAACCAACATATCAATTTAGTTGTATATAAATAAATTTATTCTAACAAATCTTGCAGAAACCTAAAGCTCAAACATAATACAACAAACTTATTGGGGAAACCAACATTGGTGCGAACTGGAACTCGGTCCGGCACAAGGTTCGTAACCTCAAAATCGGCTGGCAGATGGCAAACGAGTTAAGCAAGTATAAAGGTGCTGGAGTGGAAGAAGGTGACGCTGTTACAACCATACGAGGTAAACTAAATTAAAATAAGCTTATTGTATTAACTTTAATGAGTGCACTTTATTAACAGCAAAATTGTTAAAGATGTGCCCACATTACGAGCAGCTGGAAGAAATTTTCACGGGCAACAAAAAAATGGAAGTTGTGGTGTTGGAGTCGGGCGAACACCAGGGCATCCCTAAATTGGCAAGCAACGAGGAGGAATCTTCGATGGACGCCTCTTTGCTGTACGATTCAACAGATGTGTCGCACGCACGGTTTGTTGAAAAAGTAAAAAAAATCGAATGAGTGTTAGAAATCACAAGCAATGTGTTAACACCTGTTTGTACCTGTTTGATTGCTATATATTAACATAAAAAAGAAAATAAAAGATTATTGAATTTAGTTTACTTTTATTTGTTTCGGTAGCCGTTAATGCATTTGATGTAGAAGGAGTCTCGTTTCAGCTATCGTTGCAATAAGACGAGTTTTTTTTCTTGTCCACACCGCGGGCCGGTAATCGTACTAAGCTGCTAGATCTTATCTCTACTCTGTATTTTTTTTCTTTTCCTTCGCCCAAACGCTGAACTAAGAATCAATCATCGAAGAAGAATTGTTCTTCAGCGAGCGGCTGAAAGCCGTCTTTAATAATGCTTCGGAAAGCAATGTAAAGAAAACTATGAGTGATAAAAACAACGAGAACACTGGCAAAAAAAAGGAAAAAATATGAGTGATAACGATCACGCCCTGCCTAAGGTAGGCAGAAATAATTATATCTCTATACTCGACGACGAGGTAGATGTGCAATGTGGAATCTTTATCAAGTTTTGAAAGCCACATAAAACATAATATTCTCCCACTAAACAAATTTGCGGATAAAGCAGATAACAAAAGCTCACCAAGGGCGTCAACAAGTGCAGCTGCAAAAAGCTCTGTCGACAAAGCACTACCCGAAGCTGTGTCTGACTTGGCATATAATCAAAAACGTAATAACAACAAAAATATTCCACCCATTAACTTATTCAATGCGGAGGCAAAAGAAGTCATCAAACTTATTAAAGATGGAATGAATATCATCCACTTTGGAAGACTACAGGAAAGTGCGCGGGTATCTGCAAAAAATCGACGCAAAATTTTATTCTTACACACCGAAGTGCTTAAAGTCGAAAAAATTTCTTCTTAAGGGCGTAAGCGGCAGTTTAGATCCACAATATATCCTTATCGACTTGAAATCTAATCACGTGGAAAATCTACAAATTCTCAAGGTCGATCCATTCTCAACTAAAAACTCAAAAGAGAATAACATCAAATTGCCAATTTTCTTGGTACAAATAAGTGCGGACAGCAATGTAAAACATTTTAAAGCTATAAAAGTGGTTCTTTACCACTGCATCCAATGGAAACCTCTTCGCAAACGTGAAATCACGCAGTGCCGCAACTGACAAAGATTTTTTCATAGCGCCGCCAATTGCAACTTGACTCCCAAATGTGGTAAGTGCGGGGTACACCACAACTGCAGAAACTGCCCACTATCACAGATGGAGGAAATCGGAAAAGAAAAACTATTCTGTGTACTTTGAAAAAAGTCAGGTCATCCTGCTTCTTATAAAGGCTGCCAACGTTTCCGAGAACTTTAAAATAGACTTAAAAAGAAAAAAATAGACTTTTCAGATAAAAATACACTTAATCAATCGTTAGTTAACCATAAAATAAGTTACGCGAATGCTTGCAAAGTTTCTAACGCTGTTGTCTTTCCTATTTCAAATAATTCATTTTTCGAAGAAATTTAAAACTAAACAAATATCAAATTTACAAAACCTTCTAAATCTTCAAACATCTCGAGTTGATGGTTTATTTCAACTTATTTCTTCAGTTTAATGTTTTGTAACTCATTAAATATAAACTCTCTCATTAATTTAAGTAGAAGAGTAGAATTGGAACATTTTCTAAGAGTCCACAATCCTGACATTCTCATGCTAAATGAAACAAAACTAAACTCCAAGCACGCCATTAAGTTTAAAGGATATTAATTTGTTAGAAAAGACAGAAAAGGTGAAACTAGAGGAGGTGGAGTAGGCATTTTGTTAAAATGTAAGTCGAAATATCAGAAACACTCAAATTACAATATCGAGTACTTGCCACACCTGGAAACTTGCACCGTAAAACTACAATTGTTCTCCAACCGTAGCTTACTACCCGTCGGGTAATAATAACGATACTTTTTACGAGGAGTTGAGTACAGTATTCAACGAGCTTGATCTACAAAATCCAAATCACTCTTATATACTAGCCGATGATCTAAACAGCAAACATCCGTAATGGTGCAATGTTTCCAGTAATCCGAAAGGTAACTGCTTAAAAAATTGGTTAACCGTAAACGATCTAAGATTCCGATGCAAGCTTCTAGCCTCTGTTGTGCCATCTTACGAAAACGGAAACTCCTTTTTAGACATCTGCTTAATTGATTTCCGAGTGGATGTGCTTAGTGACTCTGACGCAGTTAACTGTTTAAAATGTCTAGACTACGATAGTGATCATTTGGCAATCCAAATAACTGTTTCCTTGCAATTTTACTCTCACATTCCGGATATGTCTGGACATGGACATTATAGCTACAGACCTAATTTGTTAAACTATACAAAAACTAATTGGAAAAAATTTCAGAACTTTTGCGACAGAACTTTTCAAAACGTCCGTCCGATCCCAAACGAACGCAATCTAAGTAACACCGAAATTGACCAACACCTCTCGGAACTTAATCAAATTATAGTCGAAGCTATAAAAAACAACGTTCCTGAATCATCATATGAACCAATAAACAGTGTTCTTTCAAGTTGTCCGAATATTCAAACTCTCCTATCCGAAAAAGGCAGGGTCCTTTCACTGATTAAAAGAAACAATCGTCTTGAAAAGATCCTTCCACTAAGCGTTTTAAATTTGGCAAAAACCAAACTTAAGTTATTGAAACGATTGATTAACGATAATATTAAAAATCAATTAAGCGAATGTCTCAAAGAAGCTGTTCTTAATCTTCGTCCCAATAACCCCTCAAAATTTGGTATAGTGAAAAAACTCTTCCTAGCAAGAGATCGTAACTCTCTGGATCATATCAAAATTCCACTCACCGATATAGACAAAATCACAGGAGCAGGAATCCAAGCCTTCTTGCTAAAGATCCCCTTACAAACAGTTTTGTTGTTTGAAAAGAAAATAAAATCGCAGAAATATTGGGCGTTCATTTCCAATCCGTTCATTCTGTTAGGCTGAGTTTACCAGATAACGTGATTTATAAGGAGGTTGAATTTTGCTTCAATCAGTTATTAGAATTAAAAACGAGATCTGAAAGCCTTCAACTTACTAAAACCATATTTAACCCTTCTAAACCTGCAAATGCTCTGTCTAATAACCTAACCGAAAATTATTTTATTACTTTGGACTGCAAGGCGACTCCACTGAGGAACACCAGAGGTAACAAAAATAGATTTGGATACAGAAGATTTAAAAACCACTTTTTGTATTCAGCCATGCATGTACAAGTACAACAGAATTAAACGCCTTGCTAAAATCTGCATAAACGACGCACAGTGGCGCTTATTCTGATTTTGCCTCGCAAAAAGAAAAAAAAATGTTTTGCCCTTACAAAAAATTAAATTTTAAAGGAAATTCTCCAATTTAATATCTAGAATACAACCAGATTTTTATACTCGATACTGAAGGTAATGAGTTTATTGGGTTCGTGCAATGTCCGTCGTGGTGTTGGTCCGTCTTTTTTCCGCACCCTTCAAGCTAAAGACTTGCAACTTTGCAAATGTTTTTATCTATGGCATAGTAAATTAAAGTGTCAAGATTGGAGTTCTACGATAACTAGGGGGCTGGCAAATCGATAAACTCGATAACGCAAAATCGATAGATCCAGCTGTTTCGCAAGCCCTTTCAGCTAGAACTACTAAATAGCTATTTACAACCCCCAAAAACCTTCATCAAAAATTTTGAAGCCACGCCCACCCATTCCGCCCCAGCCGCCCGCAGTTTAAAATCAAAAACGCCTATATTTTCTAGTTTTTGAGCTAGAGCCACCAAATTTAGTTGGAGGGTAGCAATTGACATCATAAATAGATCTGCTGCAAAAATGTTAATGCCACGCCTTCCTTACCGCCCCAGCCCCCCTTCCACCATATTTTACTAACTTTGAGCTAGAGTCACCAAATTTGGTTGGAGGATAGCAATTGACATGATACACAGATCTTTAGCAAGAATTTGAATGCCATGCCACCATAGCGCCTTTCCCCACCGTTAACAAACTTTGAGCTAGAGTCACCAAATTTGGAAGACAGATAACTTTTGGCATCCCATCTGCACCAGACAATCTTTGAGGCAGCGTACACCTCTTTTCGGTTTTATTACTGGTTTCGAGTATACCGCAGTCGGTTGCGTCCGACTGCAACGTTTCTACTTGTTTTTTTTAGAAGATATAGCCCTTGAAAGTTGACTGATTTTCAGAGATAAAAAAAAATCACAATTTAAGGTAATTTGGTCGGCTTTGAGATAAAATATCTCAAAAACTAGGAAACGGATCGTTATTATTTTTAATTCTATCGATAGATCTATTAAAAAAAAAAAAATTTAATCACCAAATTGTACTGTTTGCTCTGCGTTTGGCCAGGAAAATCGATATTTACCAACTATCCATTTTTTCACTATTTCTCAACTTTGATGGAAAATAAAAAAATCTATAAATTCCTATATTTTCTATTCCTATGGTTATTCCTTAATCGAATGCAAAATTATGTATCCGCCCGCCGTCACCCCGTTTTTTATACCCTGAACCCATAAAATGGGTAAATCAGGGTATAATGGTTTTGTGCAAAAGTATGTAACAGGCAGAAGGAAGCATCTCCGACCCCATAAAGTATATATATTCTTGATCAGTATCAGTAGCCGAGTCGATTTGGCCATGTCCGTCTGTCCGTCCGTCTGTCCGTCTGTATGAACGCGTAGATCTCAGAGACTACAAGAGCTAGAGACTTCAGATTTTGAATATAAGTTCTCCTATACCCTGAGCAGAACAAGTTTGCTTCAAATTATCGATAACTACTCTGGTTTTCGATATACACATGAAATCGATAACAAAAACTATCGAATTCGGAAAATGTAAAAATGGGGATTGGTGTAATGGGTAACGATAGAACTTTTCTCAAAATTTCGTCCAAATCGGCTAAAAAACAACAGAGATATCGTAAAGTTAAGTCAGTCATGAGTTTTGTTTAAAGTGATAATTATTTGAAGCATACTTTTAGGATGCAAGGACTGCAACTGGGTTCAGGGTATCTTCTGGTCGGGCTATCCCGACTAGAGCCTTCTTACTTGTTTTAGAGGTAAAACAGTTGGAAAAGCCATAGTTCCAAAAATGTGCTGCATGCATTTCTGGGTTATTTATGGCATATAACCGTAAAAACCCACTCTTATTGTTATTGGTATGTTCGTTATTATTAAGATACATGACTTTTGTTTTTCATTCTGAAATACTTACCTAAGATCCTTTGTCAAATCCTGGTCCCCAAATTCTAGTGCAGTTACAGGATATTCAAATAAACTAACAGGTACGCACCATATATAGACATTGCGTTGGCGTACAAGTAGTCTTACATCCCATACAGGTAGGCACAAATCTTATTCGGATGCGTGCGTACTATCTAAATTGCATAAATTGACCTAAGCCCTAATGTATACATTAATAATTAAATTTTGACGCCTGGAGGCATAACCCTTTTCATAAACCCTAAATGCATACCGTATCTATCAGGTAATATATATTAGACTATATATAGAAAAACAAGCATGGATTAGTGTATGACTGAAAGCCGGTGAGACAAGTAATTCGTTACAGTTCAAACATGTCGTTGAACAAACATAAATTTCTTGACTCGTTTAGGAAGTCAACCACACCAAAAAATTTCACGGCAGCTGCTTTCGAAGAACTTGATAGTTTATACGGCAATATACAGAGAAACGAAAATATAACAAATAAACTTTACATTACGTAAGCAAATTTAAAATTAAGATTGATAAAAGCAAACAGAACGACTGAGAGGTTCAACTCTAAAAACCAGGACTAGCTTTATGATGATACCATCCTGGATGCGTTGACAGAAGATGAACCCAGCACATCAACCGGAAATGTCAAAGACCATTTGAAAGAATGGAGGAATGTTCAAATTTTACAAGATAGAGGAAACTGGCTAATTTAACAAATGATTTAACCACGGAACTTTTATCGGAAGCGCTGTCACATAGATATGCACAGGATGCCGAACTAGTAAGGTCGCAAATTACAGAAGCACCCCAATGCGACTAAAAAGAATGAACAAACGAAGAGAATTATGAACTTGGGATCTCTCCATTGCACGTAAGAATAAGATGTATGGAGTTCTTGTTAAAATTAGCGTATACGCTTCCACAAGAGGAGGATCACTTTAATGAAAACACATCAAACAAAGATAAGGAAAAAATCAGAATGAAGCGAATACAGGATGCGTTATTCAAACAAGTTGGACTTAAAGTAGACTGCTCTAAGTACGGATATGAAAACTCAAACGATAGAAACACTTCGAGGAGATTGTTAGAAAATGACGGGGCTGTAACTCAAATTACTGGGATAAACAATCAAGTCGTTACGAGATTGGGGACGATCTTAAATGTTTTAAGCTGCAACGAAAAAGTTGATTCTGGAAAATATGAAGAACATGCCTCGAAGACTGCATCGCTTTTCGCAGAAATATATCCACAGAAAAAGTTGACCCCGACAGTTCAGAAAATATTGGCACATGGCAAAGATATAATTGAGTATCAGTCTTTGCCAATTGGAGAACTTTCTGAAAAAGCACAGGAGTCCTTAAATACATTTTTAAAAATACAGATCGTACAACAGCACATTTTGGAAGGTATCGCGCAAAAATATTTAAATGACGAGACCATTAAGTCAATAAATAAAAGAGTAAAAGCCTTCATCAATTATATAAATAAACATTTGCCGAAGTGTTATTCAACTCTGGAAAGATTTAAGGGAAAGCACTCAAAATGGGTTGGGAAGAGCATATTAATAGAAATCACTGGTCATTATTCATTAGCAAATAAATTGGGTCGGTTAGATTTTGCTGCCCATTGAAGATTGAATTCGAACGCTAGAAAATGCAGTCGATTGGACAATATTACAGACTTTTTTAACAGATCCATGGATAGTTCTGACCCGTTGCTGACCAGTACCTATTTTAAAGAACGACCAAATACAATCAAAAATAAAATACAAATACAAGCACCACATTTAGAAGTTCAATGCGAAAATGATGATACAGATTCCAAACAAAATTCGTCCGACGAAGAGTATGAAGAACAGGACGGACTTGAAGTTGTTTCTTCAGAATACGAATACTTTGAACAAGAAGGAAATTGATTAACTTCTGTAGTCAGTGAGATGGGCTTGGGCCTTCTTTTTGAGGCACGGCACTGCCCAAGCACGGCTGGTAAAAAGTAAGGCCTAACACGGTATTTTTTTTAAAGGCACGGCACGGGCACGGCAAGGAATAAATTTTTTTACCTAATTTTTTGTTGTATTTTTAAGTATTTTATTAATGTTATTTAATAAATATACATACAGTTTTTTACAATTTGTACTTAAACGTTAACATATGTCTCCATTTTGGTTTGCTCTTTTCTTATTTTAAATAATATCACACTCAACAAGTAAGGAGATACCCTGAACCATGTACTAAACGCTTCATTGCTTGTGTGTATAAGAGACCAAACTTCAATCTTTGATATCTCTGGTGTTTCTCAACCGATTTCATTGAAAATTTTCATTGTTTCATATTAAGTTTTTAAAACAAATTTATATTCATTTATATCATATATCATTTTCCAAATTCAAGATTTTATTAGACGGCCGGACAGACGGAAGGACGGAAAGACGGAGGGACAGACGTTTTTTCGTTTTTTTTTTTCACCAAAGTTAATTTTGGATCATTTGCTTGTAAAGCCCTTTGCAAATTTTCTTTGTTCATATTCTTTTTATAATGAGGCGTCACTTGTTTATTACAATGGCACTGCTGATGAAGGGGTTGCATCAATCGTTCTATCGATGTTTTTAGTGTTCATAAATTGTGCGATATATCGATAAATCCTACAGCTCAAGCTGACAAACAAGCGATAAAACTAGGTCATTTTATATATGCAGCCATACTTAAATTCAAAATCTTGACAGTATTTCTTCCTGTACCGTGCTTTTCGTGCCTACGGTGCTTTCCGTGCCCCTAGACTTGGACACGGTAAAACATGGCAATTTTTCGTATTATTTTTTCATCAAATATAATAGTAAATTAAAAAAAAAAAATATTAATAGAGCCAAGTTGCATGTCAGCTAGATCGGTTATATGGCAGCTATTTAAAATAGTGCCCCAAATCATATGAAACTTAGTAGGTCATGTTGGAAGCATAAAATATGTATTTAAACCCAATTTCAATTTATTAGGTTTAATACTAGAGTTTATGCCAAAAAAAAAAACCACACTGCTTAGTACCTATTGGGTGATTAAAACTTGAGACCAGAAGAGGTTTGGTGGGTTGGACAGGTCGAGCCCTGAGCGAATAACGATTTTTTCGTTCGGAGATAAATATTTTACTCCTTGCGCCCTAATAGTATGCTTCAAATAATGATCAACTAAAACAACACTAATAACAGACTTAACTTTACGATATCTCCGGTGTTTCTTAACCGATTTGGAAATTTTGAGAAAAGTTCTATCGTTATCCATTATTTCAACCCCCATTTTTACATTTTCCAAATTCGATATTTTTTATTCGATTTCATGTGTAGTTATCGATAATTTGAAACAAACTTGTCTTGCTAATGGTAAGGTGAATTTATATTCCTGTCCGACCCACCAAACCTCTTCTTGTTCCCAGTATAAATCCTCCAATGGGCACTATAACAAGCCCATTGATGTTATTTAACTCGCCTGCTGGGAACCCTAATATTAACAGTGTTAATTTAACACAACCAATTACGACTTTACTCCCAATCCTATTAATGAACATTCCATATCAACAGAACGCGTGCCTATTAATTCTACTGTAGGGCCCTCTAGTAGTTGTGCCTATGTATTAACAAATATATTTTCGTGTCAAGCATCCGACACTTCGTTGGATGATGTGAGTGCCTACGTTAAAAGGAAAATTGACTCCCCATATATAAATGTTGACAAGTTTAAGTTTAAACATGCCCGAAGCATATCTTCTTTCAAGTTGAGTGTTCCGCCCGAACTTTTCACAACAATATGTTCAGAAAAGTTTTGGCTGTTGACTAAACTTCGGCGGCAAAAAACTAATAAAAGTTAGTTTGGCCTATCAAAATGTTCGAGGCCTATAAATATAATAAACTATATGTAAACAGCTTATCCTTTGATTCACAGATAGTTGCACTCACAGAAACCTGGTTAAAACCTGATATATCTGATTATTTCGTTTTGCCTAATATGTATAACCTGCACAGATGCGATCGCACCTCCCGCAAGCGGGCGGTGTTCTCATTGCTGTTGACTCCTCTATTTGCTCTGCACAGATTCATTCTCATGATCATCCGGATAGTGAGTTCATATGTGTTAAAATATTATTTAGTGGCCGCTCACTGTATATTACTTGTTCATATATTTCTTCACATTCTGAAAATAACATTAACATATCCCATCTGAATGCCCTGCAACTTGTTTCGTCGTTGTTGACGGATATGGATCAACCTGTAGTGGTTGGTGATTTTAATTTGCCATATGTTGTATGGTCTGTGAATGACACATCTTCGGCGCAATTACTAGCAACTTCTGATGATTATATCGATGGCCTTCTAGAGTTAGGCCTATCACAAGTTAACAGGGTGCATAACAGTAGTAATAAAATGTTAGATTTGATAGATAGATAGATAGATTTGTAGTAATGTTGGTAGTGTACCCCCTCTAGTGCTCCCAGTAGATACCTACCATCCAACCTTAGAACTTTCCTTTGAAATTCTTTACCCTAGTCCAGCAGTGATATAGAAACTGCCATTGCCATTTTTTATAGGACTTTGAACTCAAATTTAAATATCTGTGTTCCCGTCACTTGTCCTTCAAATGAAAATAAACCACCTTAGTTTAGGAGGGAACTATCAAAATTAAAAAACGTGGAGACAAGATCATGTAAAAAATTTAAAAAATCTGGAAATACTTTAGATTTATCCTCGTATATTTTATTTCTGTAAACACTTTTTGTTACAATAATTATCTCAATCTTTGCAGATCAAACTTTTCCCGTGATCCGAAACAGTTTTATAAATTTCTTAAATCAAAACGTAAAATTTCGGTTTACCTTGATAATACAAAAGCAAGTTCCGATCAAGCAGTGGCTGATCTATTCGCGGAGTATTTTCAATCGGTATACTCACCGAGTTTATACAGTTGAAATAATTCCTATCCTTTTCAAGTTCAAACGTCAAATAGCATATATGTCCCAGATGTAACTAAATGTACAATAAAAATTCTTCTAAGTCTAACGTTAAAAACTATAAGAGTATATCCAAGTTGTCTGCCATTCCGAAAGTCTTTAAAAAAATTGTATGCTCTCAATTGCAGCACTTATGTAGTTCAATTTTATCCCCTTACCAACATGGTTTTGTTAGGCGAAGATCTACTACCACCAACCTTCTTGAATTCACCTCGCTTGTTATCAGAGGGTTTCAGGTCAAAATGCAAACTGACGTCGTTTATAGAGGTTTTAGTAAGGCATTTGATTCTGTTAGTCATTCTTTGTTGCTTCATAAATGAAATATTATTGGATTTCCAGCAAAACTCTTGTCGTGGCTTTCGGAGTACTTGTACTTGGCCGAACACAAAAAGTTGTTTTTTAAACCTTCTGAATTCAAATCTATTTTTGTTACCTCTGCTGTTCCTCAGGGGAGTCACAAGGGACCCTTACTATTTAATTTCTTTATTAACGATCTCCCTGCTGTTATTACTAACTCTCGTGTTTATATGTTTGCTGATGATGTAAGGCTATGTTTCACCTATTATGATGATTCTCTATGTAACTAACTACAATCGGACTTGGGTGCACTGTCGTTCTAACTTATTAAATTTAAATTGTTCAAAATGTAAAGTCATGACTTTTTGTAGAGGTACCCCTCATACTGCTCACTTATTGCTTGATGCTTCACCACTTGTCCGCGATTTTGAAATTAACGATTAGGCATCACTCTTGATAGCAAATTAAAATTTGGTTCTCACATATCGTCGATGGTCAATAAGGCCATAAACGTTCTTGGCTTCATCAAGCGGTAGTCAAAAGAGTTTGATGATCCCTACACCACTAAAACGCTGTATAGACTTTTTTTCATTAATCTTCCTTCCCTTTTGAACCGTAGAATTATGCATGGTGTAATACTCATCACTAATTTACTTAATGGTGAAATCGAATCATTAGTTCTATTAAATCGAATGATATTTAACGTTCCTACTAGATCGACCCGTAACTTTTTACCTCTTAGCGTCGATCGTTGCTCAAGCAACTATTTAATTCATGAACCATTTTGTGTTATATATTCTGACTATAACAATCTTTATTCTTGTGTCTCTTTGGATACCTTAACTAAAACGATCGATCCTTTTTTCTTTATCTAATCATAACCTCTAATCACTAATCTTCTGCTGGTCTGATTGGGTTTTTCTGGGTTTTTTCCAATCCATGCAACAAATGTTGGACCACTAATTCTCCTGTTGAATTTCCCAGAGTTTTAACGTTAACTTTTTTTACCATAGTTATTTTATATTAATTTTAATTTCATGTCAGCTGCTCAAAGCTGACAGTAACTGAATAAAAATAAAATAAATCTCAAGTCTCCAGCTCTTGTAGTCTCTGAGATCTACGCGTTCATACAGACGGACAGCCGGACGGACATGGCCATATCGACTCGGCTACTGATGCTGATCAAGAATATCTATACTTTCCTTCTGCCTGTTACATACTTTTACACAAAACCGTTATACGTTGATTTACCCATCTTATGGGTTCAGGATATAATATGAGTCTAGCGCTTTGAAAGATACAGGCAAGTTGTTAAATGCAACATGCATAGCTTTAAAACCTACGTGAGTCTGCCTCATGAACTGGGATGATTCTTTCACCACCTCGTTGCAGAGCTCACAGTACAATATCAGGCCTGTGTCAGCAATTACACAGTCCCTTATTTTGGCAGTGAAGCCAGCACACTTTATGTGGATCATATTGTCACGAAGTCTTGGTGGTAAGTTCCAACCAATTTGCAATAAATACTGCAGCAAACAAGCATATTGATATTAAGTAAGTAAATTACCTACAAGAATTGATATGCTTTATCAAAAAAAAATAGGGTGCAAGAATGAAGTATAAAAGTGACGATGCAATGAACACTAAAAAATAGGTAAAAATCACAAGAGCGCTTCAGCTAGAACCATAGAATTATGCAAGGAGTAGTATTTATCACTAATCTACTTAATGGTGAAATCGACTCATCAGTCTTTTAAGAGCCAATTTCTCAATTTCCAGTGCCAGTTATATAAACTCGGCATAAAATAATGCTCGGGTAAGACCAATTTGGTTTTCTTAAGCCCCCTTCACACGATCGGTTTTTCTGTAGCTTTTTATAACCGACCAAAAATTTTGTCATTCACATTATTCGCATCGGTTATATTAAAAAAAAAACTAATGAGTGTTAGAACTCACGAGCGATGTGTTAACAGCCGTTTGTACCTGTTTGATTGCTATATATAAGCATAAACAAAGAAACATACCAACAAATAAATACAGGAGAAGTATTTGCAGAAGCCTGTTTATTTTTGCAATAAATAAGATTCTTGGATATGAACGATAGCTTGCCTGCCATGCGTATTATATGACCTTTTGATACCTGTCCTACCCCACAAAACACTTGGACTAGCAACTGATATGCACCTAGCCAACCAAGTATCTTGAGCTAAAAACTAGGCTTCTCCAAGCACTTGTCCACAAAACTATTTTTCTTCCCCAATTATTGCGCATAAATAAAATAAAACAATAAAACAACAAGATTTTGTCTTCCAAGGCAGTCAAATATCAGTTTTGATATTGCTGATCATGCATACTCTTCTCAATTTTTAACCTATGAAACTTTCTAACAATCATTGGCATACAGTTATGTAAAGATGCACACAAATTACGAAAGAGTATTCAGTAGTGCATTGGTACATATGCAAATGTAAGCGCGCGTTTGCCGCCGACACAGAAAAAAGAAAAATATCAACAAAAAAATAACAAAAACCTCGATAAGCAGGCACAGCAAGAAATATATGTTTCAAACGCACTTTCATACAATATGTACCAACAACTTTTTACTGTTCTTGCTGTCCGCTGAACCGCCGCCTCTCCTTTAATCGACGGGTCGCTGAACGCAAAGGGAAACTGAACAAAACAACAACGTGCTGGCTTGTCGTAGCTGAGACGCACAAGCTGCACAAAGAAAAAATACCCCTTGAACCAATATTCAATAATTGTCAATAAAAACTCTAATATTTGAGATTAATATATATATTGTTTATGCTAGAATATAAACAATAAAAAACAATGCTAGAATATAAACAAATATGTAGAATTAAAATTATATTAAAGAATCTCAAGTTTTGCTATTCAATTGCACAAAGTTCATATTAGGTTTATACTACCCTTCCAACTTGGACACATCGTTAGCAAAACTTTGTATTTTACAGTTATTCTCTGCCGCTACACCAATACAATCATACTCAGATGAATATGTATATGAAATTTTGCAGTCAGTCCTCGACTGCACGCTAAATTTGTTCGTCGGTCGAGTTCAGCGCAGCACGGCACGGCAGCAGAATTTGCCCTATTGGCAGAGCTGCACGCTGCATTGTTTGCATGTATTATCAAATGGAAGAAACGTGTACCCTTGCCTATAGATGTTAACACATCAAAATCCCATCACTTTTTGTGTTTACACAATCTGGTCACACTTTTCCACTTAATTTAGCACAAACATATAAACAAACAAGATTAATATAGATACAGGCCAAAACATATTAGAGGTTGTTTGTATTTTATCCGCGTTAGCTCAAGCTAAGAACATTTATATAATTTATTTGTTGTCAACAATTAATAAAAAATACCAAAAACGAAGTTTTTACTTAAACAAATTTAATCGACTCAAAAAAGAGCAGAAATAGAACACGTTTTTTCTCATTTTTGCGTCGGTTTTTGAGCGGACCTAAAAAAAAGCTACTGAAAAACCGACCGTGTCAAGGGGTCTTTAATGCAAAGTTATTTTTATTCGTTCAGATACTAACTCGTTATTCGCTGCCAACCTTACTCCCTTCACTTCACAATAAATGTGAAAGCACCACAATTTTATCGCATTTCTTTATACTTTTTTTAACACGTTTGTACGGAGGAAACAAGTGTACGATTATACGATGGAGCCACTGTATGTTTATGCAAAACTTTGTCTTTCGCAATATAAAATCATGTTTTTGCATTCTAAAAAAATAATATTGATGGTAATTTGTTAGACGTTTAGATTTTAGGTTATAATAAATGAAAAAGCATGTACTTATGAACATTAGTATTTTGTTTTTTAGTTATAATAAAATAAGGACAACAATTATAATAATAATTTAGATATTGACATTGCAAGACATAAATACATGAATATGAATTTGTTAGTTTAAAGCAGGCCTAGCAAGAAATACATGATTCAAATACTTGCATCGAATACTTACAAACATTTTCCGTTTTTGGTTGTCGTACGATTGACGACGAGCGCAAGGGCAAGTGAAACAAAAACGTCTGCAACATGCTATTCGCTTTCGCGCTCGTTCAAACCTACTAAAGCGATGGCGAAGCCCGCCAAAACCAAGAGAAGTTCCCAAGTGCGGAAACATGAGACGCGAAAGCTCTTGTTAGCAATTGCATAGTCTATATATTAGACTGTCAGTGTTATATACGTACGTTTTCTTAGTTAGTTAATTAGTTAGTTCTACTGCAAATTGAATTGAGATTTAAGTCGCCAACTATTATTATAAAACGTATATTTGCGATCACTGCTAGAAATGTTTACCAAATAAAACCAAGTAAAACTCCATACACAGAAACATAAAAACAATAAATGGAAGCTGGGAAAATACATTTAAATAAGCTTTAGAGATTAACTAATTTTCATGAAAAATTCATGTCTTTATCTTTTTTAAAAACATGCTTTTTTTAACGCCAAATTAACACAACAATTGTGTATGCTAACTTTTTTTTCTTAGTGTAAATCGGATGATTTGAAACAAACTTGACCTGCACTTGCTACACAAGAAATTAAGCCGCAAATCTCAAAATATAGGGCGAAGATACCTGTTTCTGAGTGCAACACATACTCACATTCGTTTATTATTTAATTTTTAGCCCTAGACACTAGTTTTAAGTTGAAAAGACAAAAACTCAGTTTATCTAGGTCATGATACAGAAAGTTGATTTGTTTTGTAATCTGATATATGTATGTTTTACATTAATATACAGTGTACTTCGTACAGCAACTATGTTTTCTTTGACATCGAAAAAACATACTTATAAATGGAATATAAGATAAGTCTTAATTCTGTTTTTGGTTATTATTTAACTTTATGTGTCAGAAAAAAATAATCCAATATGTTTGCTTACAAAAAGATTATAAAAATAAAATAGGAAAAGGCACGTCTTTAGCTGCAATAAAGTCTTTGTACACTTTACTAATTATCTGAGAAATATTCTTAAAAATAAAAATTAAAGCAATCTTTATACTTTGTTCGGTATCGTTTATTGTTTATGACCGCCCAAAGCCAGTTTGGCATGGATAATACCAGCTTGTCAGTGTAGGATTGGAAAACTTTTGCCTACTCGTCTTTCAAAACCTTAATCAGCCTTGATTTTTAACTAATATGGTGATTCCGAATCTTTTTTTTCTAACATATGAGAGCAATACTCAATCGGATTGAGGTCAGGACTCTGTGGTAATACGTATTAATTTCAACAAGATTATGACCCAAAGTACATGGCACATAATGCGAGAATTCGTCTTGCATACAATAAGCCACATTTGCTGAGAACTGCTGGCATATGTTGGAAATAAAAGCTTCGGAATCACCATATAAGTTTAAAACCAAGGCTAATGAAGATTTTGAAAAACGAGTGGACAAAAATTGACTATCCTAAACTGAAAAGCTGGTATTATCCATTCTAAAGCGGCTTAAGGCGGTCATAAAAAATACACGATACCGAACTCAATATAAAGATTGCTTTAATTTTTATTTTTAGGAATATTTCTCAGATGATTAGTAAAGTACAAAGACTTTATTGCAGCTAAACACGTGCCTTTTCCTAGTTTTACTTTTATAACCTTTTTGTAAACAAACATATGGGATTAGTTTTTCTGAGTTATAAAGTTAAATAATCAACACAAACGGACGGACATGGCTATGTCGACTCGACTGTTGATGCTGATCAAGAATATAAATACTTTATGGGGTTGGAGATGCCTCCTTCTGCCTGTAACATACGTTTGCACAAAACCATTATACCCTTTTACTCATTTTATGTGTTCAGGGTATAAAAATTTGAGATTTAGATAACTGTGTTTTTTATGATGAGAAGCGACATTGTGAAGGCTTTAAAGTGTTAACATTATATATTGTGCTACAATTCGAAGACCCAAAACAAGTAATAAATTGGTGTTATAGCAATATTACAAATGTACAGGTATGCCTTAATTAATATTACCTCAATATCATCAGCATTATTATCTCCATCGGACTGCGCAAAATCGCAATCCACTTCCACCTGTTCAAACTGGCCGGAGATGCTGTCGTCGCTATCATTAGCATCTTCCTCCTCCTCGTTATCGGTATTTGCCTCAATAAACTCGTCGGTGTCGTTAAGGGCAAGTCTCAGTTCGGTAGCTTGGCGTGCTTTGCTTGAGCTCACTTCCAGTTCCAGTTCATGCCCGCGCTCCTCTTCGTCCTCATCTTGTTCGTTTACATCAATGTTCTGCGCCTCCAAGGCTTTATTGAAAGCTGTCTGAGAAAAGTTGTAAATATCTTTGTATGTGCCGATTTTTAAGCGAGCGAGCAGTTCTCTTTCAATATGGTTATCAATCTTCGCTGCAATCAGCGCCTTTTGCTCACGCCGCGCCTCCCGTCGCTCAATCTTTGTTGAGAGTGGCACAATGAGCTTCTGGCGGCGCAGTTTAAGCTTTCTCATACGCAACAAATATTGAGTAATTTTCAGGAAACGCTGCTTGTTTTTGGCAACTATGTACTTGGGCCAAAAGACAAGCTTCTCGTTGATTTGTTCGATGGCTTTCTCGAAGTTACGCGACAATTTAATGCGCTCCCAAAATTTGCTGGGCATATGCGACCGCTCCGCCGTCTTAATGAACAGATATATTATGCCCTTTTCCTCCCTCACTGTCGCATACTGCGAATTTGCAAGTGGACAGGTGCGACGAGTGCACAAGCCAGTCAGATTATATTCGTGGCGGCAAAAACTACGCGTATCAGTTCTGCAAACAAACATATGAATACAAAACACTATTGCCTTTCTTCTAAAAAATAACCATCATAAATATGTATGTATAACATTTCTTACTTGACTTTGTGCGAACAAAAGGATTTGTTAATGATGCTCCAAACGACCTACAGAAATCACCGGCGTTAAACTGTTACTTAAATAGTATCCTCTTTACTTACATCGTCGTGCTGCATTTCTATTTTTGCTCCTTTTGTTATTTATTAAAAGCGCTTCGTTCTAGACTTTAGTGTTTGAGTTAATCCCTTAATCTTACTATTAAATTATACAAAACGGTGAAAACACGTGTTTACATACACAAGTAGGGATGCAAACGATACATCGATGTTCGATTTATCGATGGTATTTTGCAAGTTTTCGATGTTTTTACATCGATGTTAACAGAAAGCGATGTGTCCAGCGTCGATATTATTTTTTTCGATGTTCCAGAAAAATTTTACATAATATAATATGCAACTCGGTGTTTAGGAACAAAGCAGAAGTTGCGCGTTTTTTGTGCTTGTGTATATAGAATACATATTTTATTGTGTTTATTTATTTATTTATTGTCGGCTATGAGCAGCTGACAAATCAAAATTAACTATATTTATAATATTAAAATAATATAGTATAAAATAAATAATTATAATATCTGAAATAAAGTTCAAAATTATGATAAAAAATTTAAAAATTTAACGTTAAAGCTCTGGGAAATTCCAAATAAATATAACTGGTCCAACATTTGTTGCGTGGATTGGGAAAAACCCAGAAAAACCCAATCAGACCAGTGGAAGATTAGTGATTAGTGGTTACGATTAGATAAGGCAGAAAGGATAGATCGTTTTAGTACTGGAGTCGAGGTCTCCAGAGAGACAAGAGAATAAAGTTTGTTATAGTCAGAACATAATACACGAAATGGTTCATGAGTTAAATAGTTGCTCGAGCAACGATCGAGGCTGAGGGGTAAAAAGTTACGTGTGGATCTAATGGGAACATTTAATTTTATTCGACTTAGAAGAACTGATGAGTCGATATCACCATTAAGTAGATTAGTGACAAATACTACACCATGCATAATTCTACGGTTCAACAAGGAAGGAAGATTAATTAAAAGAAGTCTACTTGAATAGGGTGGTAGGTCTATTCCAGGAACCCAGTTAAAACATCTGAGCGCAAACAGAAGAAATTTCCTCTGCACAGATTCAATTCTATCCCGGTGAAGCCCGTATTGCGGGGACCACACACAAGATCCATACTCCAGGATGGGGCGTACCAATGATGTATATAGCGTTTTAGTGGTGTAGGGATCATCAAACTCTTTTG
This sequence comes from Scaptomyza polygonia, assembly GCA_035044585.1. Classification (NCBI taxonomy): domain Eukaryota; kingdom Metazoa; phylum Arthropoda; class Insecta; order Diptera; family Drosophilidae; genus Scaptomyza; species Scaptomyza polygonia. Next base: position 47,893 of record JAWNNU010000348.1, read on the forward strand.
ACCACCGCTTGATGAAGCCAAGTACATTTATGGCCTTATTGACCATCGACGATATGTGAGAATCAAATTTTAATTTGCTATCAAGAATGATGCCTAAATCTTTAATTTCAAAAACGCGGACAAGTGGTGAAGCATCAAGCACGTAGTGAGCAGTATGAGGGGAACCTCTACAAAAAGTCATGATTTTACATTTTGAACAATTTAAATCTAGCAAGTTATAACGGCACCAAGCCGACAGTGCCCCCAAGTCCGACTGTAGTAAGTTACATAGAGAATCATCATTATAGGTGAAACATAGCTTGACATCATCAGCAAACATAAAAACACGAGAGTTAGTAATAACAGCAGGAAGATCGTTAATAAATAGATTAAATAGCAATGGTCCTAAGTGACTCCCCTGAGGAACACCAGAGGTAACAAAAATAGATTTGGATACAGAAGATTTAAAAACTACTTTTTGTGTTCGGCCACACAAGTACTCAGAAAGCCACGACAGGAGTTTTGCTGGAAACCCTATAATATTTAATTTTTGAAGCAGCAAAGAATGACTAACAGAATCAAATGCCTTACTAAAATGTTGTTCAGTTAAAACCGAAGTAAAATGCATAAGGCAAAGCCAAGAAGCACAGTGTGGACCTATTTTAAGAATATATCTACTACGGAAAACAAATGTAAAATATGTGGCAAATAGCTTAAAACTGCTGGCAATACGACAAATTTGCGAGGCCATTTGCAAAAAGTACATCCGCTAAACGATTTAAATGAAAAAACGGAAGAGCAACTATTTCCCAATCGCGGAACCGATTGCAAAGAAAAAGGCTTTCTAAGTTATTGTTCCTTAATTCTTTAAAAAATAAAGAATAAGTAAAATATTTTATTTTCCTTTACTTTTGATTTAGTTTTTTTAAGGACATTAGAATACTAGAGTTGATTATTATTAACAACAATTTATGTATGTATAGGGCCTATACCCAACACGCCAACGATGGCAGTGTTAGAAACCTGGAGCGGACTGACTATTGTACCGGGGGTGTAAAATTGCGTAAAATTATCGTATATGGATCGAAATTATCGTACTATTTAGGATCATGTTTACCATAAATAAATAAATCATATTAATTGTAATATTGATATGCAAGTACTCTATAGTTTATCTCTAATAAAACACCGCTTTCAAATCAACCGAACACTGAAACGCAAGTGTTTTACAAGTCGTACCTATACCGATTCCCTTTCCACAAGTTAAAAAACCTCGCCAAATTTCAAATTCATTCGGACAAAATTACACTGTTCCCATGGAAGTTCGGTATGAAACAAGCTAAAATTTTGTATTTATCAAGTATAAATGAATATTATAGCGTAGTGAATATGTATTTCCCAGTATTTTCTCAAGATTTTATTGGATAAAAAAAATAATGCAATTTAGACTTTAAATTTGCGTACGATAATAATCTGCGTACGATAATAATATGCTATCGTACATCGTACGTAGGCCCAAAATTATCGTATGTGTACGATAAATATCGTACGGTTCCGAACGCTGCATAGTCGATAGTTTAATCCAATCGCGAGCACTATGGACACCAGCAGGCACTAATAATTATTTTCGATTGCAACGTCCGTTGAATCGTATAGTATCTTCAGCAAGTATGGTAGAATATTTACAGACAGGCGAGCACAGCACAAAAACTAACGGTGTTTAAAACGCACTCATAGGAAGTTCTACTTTTTATATTGTAATTTGTTGTTGTTGTTTTATTCGTATAAATTAAGAACCTATTTGTTAATAAATAATTTAATCTTGTTAAACAATTTTTTAGTAGATTTATTTTGAAATTATTTGGAATGGACACAGAATATTATTTTGTTTACAGATTTATTTCGATATTAATAAAGATAAACATATTTTTATTCATAAAACTAAACATAAATTATATTATATCGTAAATAAAATACATGAACATTTTTGCGTGTATTATGCAAAATTGTTTATTTGTATATATGCCCATGGGACTAGAACCATCGACTATTTTTGTGAATTTATTATTTTTGAACAGGTGTATGTATATAAAACTTTTTTTCTTATTCATTTTAATTTTATTAATAAACATAATAATAATTTTAAAAGTTTAAAATGCAGTACATTTTTGATAAAGTGCGCTTTATCTTTGATGTGATGATTGATGATAACATTACAAGCAGCAAACACTATGTATCAACACCCAGATATTTACGAACGCATATGTGTTCGCCGACAAACAGCAGCACAATATACTATTACGGACAAGCTTTTTTGCTACACTAACAAGTTTGCCGCTCGACTCCTAAATAACATTCCAATGATTGTATTTTTAAACTTTTCTTAGCAATTTAACATTTGTTTACTAAGCTCCTACTTATGCTAATCAAAATATGGAATTATTTCATAAATCATATTAAAATACATATCCACAATAGCACTTATATTTTATAAGACTATGCAGCAGTCATCATTCCCTTATTAAACAAGTAGACACGTTGCAGTCGGACGAAACCGACTGCGGTATACTCGATACCAGTAATACAACCGGTTAAAAAAGACCTGATTGCAATGCTGCCTCGAGGATTGTCTGGTGCAGATGGGGATGCCAAAAAGCTATCTTTCTTCCAAATTTGGTGACTCTAGCTCAAAGTTATTAGAATATGGCGGAAGGGGGGCTGGGGGCGGTATGGGTGGGGGGCGGCATCCACATCTTTTGGGTTTCTTCATCACCTATCTTGGCACCAAATTTGGCGGCTCTAGCTCAAAAAATGTGGAAAATATAGGCGTTTTTGATTTCAAAATGCAGGGGGGCTCGGGAACGGGGGGGGCGTGACATTGGGGTGGTTTAGGGCAGCTTGGGCAGTATGGAATGGCGTGGCATCCAAAGTTTTTTTGCTTTTTTTTTTGGGGCGGTAATCACTTATTTTGGCACAAAATTTGGTGGCTCTAACTCAAAAACTGTAAAAGATATAAGCATTTCTGTTCTTAAACTCCAGGGGGGGGGGGTTGGGGCGGAATGGGTAGGTGGGGCTCCAAAACTTTGATGCAGTTTTTGGGGGGTCGTTACCAGTTATCTACCTACCAAATTTTGCGACTCTAGCTCTAGCTCAAAAAGTGTAGAAGATATGGGCATTTTTTGTTTCATACTGCGGGGGGCTGGGGGCGGAATAGCTCCAAAAATGTTGATGCAATTTTTCGGAGGTTGTTTTCTCCAAATTTGGTAGATCTAGCTGTAAGGGCGTGTGAAATAGCTGGCTTTATCGATATTGAGTTATCGAATTTATCGATTTGCCAGCCCCCTAGTAATCGTGAACCCCAATCTAGCAGTTTATCTTACACGGCCATAGATAAAGACATTTGCAAAGTTTCAAGTCTCTAGCTTGAAGGGTGTGGAAAAAAGTTGTGCACGTACGGACAGACGGACAGACACCATGACGGACATTGCACAAACACAATATACTCTTTACCTTCGGTATCGAGTATAAAAAGTCAGATTTGCATACGCGCGGTGTGTTTTCTTGATGTATTCACAAAGATTTAAATCGGCAGAGTTTGCCTCAATCTGCTTGATACAGTCATAGTTGGAGGGGGAGTAAAAACTTATTATGAACTTTGTGCAATTGAATAGCAAAACTTGAGATTCTTTAATTTTATTACTGTTGTATGTGTTTGTTTATATTTTGGCAATAAGGTGGACATGATATTCAATGAAACATGTTTTTTTATAAATTAGTAAACCAGTACTTCATTTCACGCATTTTGTATTTATTAACTTAAAATCGTATACATATTAGAGTTTTCATTGACAATTATTGAATATTGGTTCAAGGGGCATTTTTTATTTGTGCAGTTTGTGTGTCTCAGCAACGACAAGCCAGCACGTTGTTGTGTTGATCAGTTTCCCTTTCCGTTCAACGGCCCATCGATTAAAGGATAAGCGGTGGGTCGGCGGAAAGCAAGAACGGTAAAAAATTGTTGGTACATATATATGTGTATGCAAGTGCGTTTCATAAATATATTTCTTGCTGGGCCTGCTTGCCGAGATATTTGTTATCTTGTGTGCAACTTTGCATAACTGTATTGCAGCTGCGATTTCAAAATTGTTGATTAGTGTCATAAAACTGAAAACATGAAAAAGTATTTATGACGAGCAATTTCAAAACTGAAATTTGACTGTGTTTATTCATGTGTGCATGTGCAGCTCCTTGAAATGTGTGAGTGCCAATTGTATATAAAATCGTGGCTGGTCTTAATTATTATGAATTGACACTTAATGAACAAATGAGACAACTTCATTTGAATAAAGTTATTTTGTTTGTTTTTCAAGAAATCCATTTACTACTTTAAAATATATAATATGTACTTCAAGACAAAATATATTTTTGATGGTTGTGAAGAATCATAATGTCATCGTGTCTCTTGCACCATTTTAACTAACCTGTGCTCGTCCATTTTAAATCAGTTGTTCAACGAAACGTGAACAAGAACTTCAACTTGACATGAACGAATATGAAAATCAGATATCTGCACGTTGTCAATTAAAGTCAAGTTTAGGGTAAACAGTGTTTTACGTTAAGTTGAACAGAGCAGCTGTTTTCTAAGCTCAAGTTAAGTTCGGGTAACTGAGCCTTAAGCCTTCAGTAACCCGAACTTGACTTGAACTTAGAACGTAAAACACTGCTTGCTGTTTACCCTCAACTTATTTTGACTTGACTTGTCAACCTGCAGAATGCAAAATTTTAAATTCAAGTAAAGTTGAAGCAGCTGGTTTTAAATGGATGCACATAGGCTAATTTGTTTGGTGCAAGAATAAGTTTACTCATATTATTAAGCTAGGAAATATTTTATGGATAGAGCTGGTCAACGCCGCGTTCGCATTTACGGCATTTTCATGTAAAAAAAGCTTTTGTCTTTCGTTGGTGACGGTTGTGTTTTTGAGCGCTCTCAATAAGTTATTGTTTTCTTGTGTTTGTGCACGAATTGTTACTTGGTTTTATTTGGTAAACGATTCTAGCAGTGATCGCAAATATACGTTGTATATATTTACGTGTGCATAATAATAGTTGCTGACTTAAATTACATTTGAAGTCGCAGCAGAACCAACGCTGCAGTTGCTTTAAAAATACATATGTACATGCATACGTATATTTGCATTTGCTTATTCTGTGCTTGTTCTGTGTTTTCTTTCTTCCACTAACAACAAACAGCTTGTCTAATTTTTCTTGCTCTTGCACTCCAGCATCAGTACTCTCCCGCTTACGACCGCTCTTATCCGAAGTACTTGTAGTTGTATCTGCCAACGCACTCAAGCTCTCTCGCTCTCTTGGTTTTTACCGTTTTATCGTGCTCATTGCATCAACTCCTTCACACTCACTTTCGTGAACCCTACATCTTTTTGATAAAGCATATTACTAATAAGTATAACCTGTATAGATGCGATCGCACCTCCCGTAAGGGTGGCGGTGTTCTCATTGCCGTTGATTATTGTATTTCCTCTGAACAGATTCATTCATATGATCATCCGGATATTGAGTTCATAAGTGTTAAAATATTTATAGTGGCCGCTCATTGTATATTACTTGCTCTTGTATTCCTCCCAATTCTGTTAATAACATTTACATATCACATCTGGGTGCTCTGCAACTTGTTTCTTTGTTGTTGACGGATATGGATCAACTTATAGTGGTTGGTGATTTTAATTTGCCACATGTTGTATGGTCTGCGAATGACACATCTTCAGCGCAATTACCGGCCACTTCTGATGATTTTAATGGCCTTCTAGAGTTAAGCCTATCACAAGTTAACAGGGTGCATAACTGTCGTAATAAAATGTTAGATATGATATTTGTTTCTGACTCTGATTGTAGTAATTTTAGTAGAAAACACCCTTTAGTGCTTCCCGAAGATGCCTACCATCCAACCTTAGAACTTTCCTTCGAACTTCTTAACATTAGACCAGCATCTAACAATTCTTTAAAGCCACGTTGCTTACCATCCAACCTTAGAACTTTCCTTCGAACTTCTTAACATTAGACCAGCATCTAACAATTCTTTAAAGACACGTTGCTTTCATTAAACTGACTTTACTAAATTGAGTTATTTGCTTCAGCATACTAATTGGTCTCAACTTTATTCTTGTAGTGATATAGAAACTGCCATTGCCATTTTTTACAGGAATTTGAATTCGCATTTGGATATCTGTGTTCTCTTCACTGTTTCTTCAAGTGAAAATAAACCACCTTGGTTTACGAGGGAACTATCAAAATTAAAAAACGTGAAAACAAGATCCTGTAAAAAATTTAAAAAATCTGGTAATACTATAGATTTATCCTCGTATATAATTGCAAAGTCAAATTTTATTTCTGTAAACACTTTTTGTTATAACAATTATCTCAATCGTTGCAGATCAAACTTTTCCCGCGATCCTAAACAGTTTTATAAATTTGTAAACTCAAAACGTAAATCTTCAGGCCATCCTCGGTTTACCTTGATAATACAAAAGCAGGTTCCGATCAAGCAGTGGCTGATCTATTTGCGGAGTATTTTCAATCAGTATACTGATCCAGTTTGTATAGTCGCAATAATTCCTATCCTTTTCAAGTGCAAACGTCAAATTGCATATATGTCCCAGTTATAACTGAGTGTACGCTGCTAACTTAAGCTTAACTCTATCAAACCAGCCTTCTTGCCTGGTCCAGATGGAGTGCCAGGTTGTATACTTAGATACTGTGCGGATTCACTTTGTAAACCTTTACATAAATTATTTAACTTATCGGTTGACTCAGCTGTGTTTCCTGGTATATGGAAGGAATCTTTTATTATTCCACTTCATAAAAATTCTTCTAAGTCTAACGTTAAAAACTATAGGGGTATATCCAAGTTGTCTCCCATTCCGAAAGTCTTTGAAAAAATTATATGCTGTCAATTGCAGCACTTATGTTGTTCAATTTTATCCCCTTATCAACACGGTTTTGTTAGGCGAAGATCTACTACCACCAACCTTCTTGAGTTCACCTCAATTGTTATTAAAGGGTTTCAGGCTAAAATGCAGACTGACGTCGTTTACACAGATTTTAGTAAGGCATTTGATCATTCTTTGTTGCTCGAAAAATTAAATATTATTGGATTTCCAGCGAAACTCTTGTCGTGGCTTTCTGAGTACTTGTGTGGCCGAACACAAAAAGTGGTTTTTAAATCTTCTGTATCCAAATCTATTTTTGTTACCTCTGGTGTCCCTCAGAGGAGTCACTTAGGACCATTGCTATTTAATCTCTTTATTAACGATCTTCCTGCTGTTATTACTAATTCTCGTGTATTTATGTTTGCTGATGATGTAAAGCTATGTTTTACCTATAATGATGATTCTCTTTGTAACTTACTACAATCGGACTTGGGTTCACTGTCGGGTCATGTCTTTTTGTAGAGGTACCCCTCATACTGCTCACTATGTGCTTGATGCTTCACCACTTGTCCGCGTTTTTGAAATTAAAGATTTAGGCATCATTCTTGACAGCAAATTAAGATTTGGTTTTCACATATCGTCGATGGTCAATAAGGCCATAAACGTTCTTGGCTTCATCAAGCGGTGGTCAAAAAAGTTTGATGATCCCTACACCACTAAAACGCTATATACATCCCTAGTACGTCCCATCCTGGAGTATGGATCTTGTGTGTGGTCCCCGCAATACGGGATTCACCAGGATAGAATTGAGTCTGTGCATAGGAAATTTCTTCTGTTTGCGCTTAGATGTTTTAACTGGGAAATTTCTTCTGTTTGCGCTTAGATGTTTTAACTGGGTTCCTGGGATAGACGTTCCCACCTATTCAAGTAGACTTCTTTTAATTAATCTTCCTTCCCTGTTGATTCGTAGAATTATGCATGGTGTAGTATTTATAACTAATCTACTTAATGGTGATATCGACACATCAGTTCTTTTAAGTCGAATAAAATTAAGTAACATTTTATCCCTCTGCATCGACCGTTGCTCGAGCAACTATTTAATTCATGAACCATTTCGTGTTATTTGTTCAGACTTTAACCGGCTTTATTCCTGTAATTCTTTGGAGACCTCGACTCCAGTACTAAAACGCCTTATCTAATCGTAACCACTAATCACTAATCTACCACTGGTCTGATTGGGTTTTTCCCAATTCACGCAACAAATGTTGGGCCACTTGTTTTCTTGTTGAATTTCCCAGAGCTTTAACGTTAACTTTATAATTATTTCAACCTTAATTTACTTTCAGAACTACATATAATTTAAAATTTTTGTATTATAATTATTTTAAATTAATTTTATTTTCATGTCAGCTGCTCATAGCTGACAATAAATAAATAAATAAACTAACCAATTTATACCATGTACATAAAATATATGGCCACCATATCACCCATTTTTAATTAATTATACTCGATGCCGAAGGTACAGAGTATATAGGGTTTGTGCAATGTCAGTCATTGTGTCTGTCCGTCTGTATGAATGCAATTTTTTTTCACACCCTTCAAGCTAGAGACTTGAAAATTTGCAAATATCTTCATCTATGGCATAGTTAAAGAAAGTGTCGCGATTGGGGCTCTACGACAACTGGGAGCTGGCAAATCCAAAAATACGAAAACCCAAAGTCTATAAATTCACATATTTCGCACGTCCTTACTGCTAGAACTCCCAAATTTGGTGAGAAGATTACTACTAACAACCGCAAAACACTGCCTTCCCATACCTTTAACTAACTTTGAGCTTAAGTCACCAAATTTGGAAGGAAGATAGCTTTTTGGTATCCCCATCTGTCGAAGACAAACTTTTTGGCAGCGTACACCCCTGCCGAATCCGCACCCCTTTGCAATCAGCTTTCATTTTTATAGGTTCTATTACTGGTATCGAGTATACAGTAGTTGGTTGCGTCCTTTTTCTTTTAAATTTCATTTTTGGTATACAGGGATGCCACAGAAAACGTTTCCGCTTGAATTTCACTGCAATTTCAATTCACGGTGCCACAGAACAAAACGCTCACTAGTTTTGAGCCAGAATCGGCAATGCCACATTTCTTAAACAGAATTCGAGTAAGGTATTTTGTTTGTGTGTATACATAAACTGACTGCCAAAAGGCGTCGTAACTAGCACTTGTAACTAGCTGGACTACGGAGAAAAAGTTCCTGTAAAGAATGAAAGACTTGTGTTTGCTTGAGGGCAAAGTAGAGACTCTGATTTTTACTTATAAAAATAACTTAGTTTACATATGTGCTTAAATTTAAACTTTTCCACAGTAATACCAGGGGAATCAATTTTACTTTTAACGTAGGCATTTACATCCTCCAATGAAGTATCGGAGGCAAGCCTAGACACGAATATGAACTTATTTACCGGCAAAACAAGAAGAGGCTTGTGGACCTCTGCTGTACCTAGAGTAAAATTAGTTGGCACACAGGCTGTTGAAACTGAATGATCGGGAGTTAAGTTGTTAGAATGACTGTTAGAGCATAGATTTCTAGCAAGCGAGCTAAATAACATAAGCGGGCTAGCAGAAATACCCGCTGGGGGATTAATGCTAGGCACCAGAAGGGATTTGGTGGGCGGAACAGGTGGAACAGTAAGTGGATTAGGACCCGAAGTCTTTTTTCGCTTCGGAGATTCGGTTATCACCTTGCCATTTTTGAAATAAGACTCTAGCTCTTTAAACGACATATGCATGTTGTTAAAAGCAACAAGCATAGCCTTAAAATCAGCATAAGTCTGCCTAATAAATTGGAAAGTTTCCTTTACCACCTCGTTGCATGGCTCACAGTACCATTTCAGGCCTGTGTCAGCCAGCAAGCAGTCTCTAATTTTGGCTGTAAAGCCAGCACATTTCATGTGTATCATGCTGTCGCACAATCTACACAAAATAAAATCTTGGTTGGTTGTTCCAACCAACTTGCAATTGATACTGCAGCAATCAAGCATTCTGATTTTATAAAATAAAAATTAAAAATTAAATTAAGTATCTGTAACAATTGATATGCAATATCAAAACAAAGAAATGTGCAAATTTAAGAGTTAGAATGTTTTGAGACAACCCAGCGGCGAAAATATACCCCACGAGATTGATAACTTCTTGAAGAGTTTGTATGCCCGATACCTTCGAGAATCCTACACGATTCCCATTACATCTCATGTTTATTGGCCACTTTTACGAGTGAACGCCTAGAATCTCATCGAGAAAGTCGGACTTCCATTACACTGTGCATTACAAATCAAATTTGTAATGTAGGTTATGGGCAAACCGACCACTGTACGATACACAATTTTGAAAAATGTGTGAGAGCTTGTGGACATGTTCGATACTTTTATGCACACTAGGTGCTATATGGTGTAATGCTAATACTGCACTTCATAATATACAAAATGTTGAAATGTATATTAGGCTGTAATGTGAATGCTGCACTGTGTAGTTTACAATGGCACTAAATGTATATTAGGCTGTAATGTAGAAGAAATATTTAGTTTGAAAGAAGAACACAAAATACAAATATTTTTATAAATAAATAACACATTTTAATTCATGTTTATTTTTAAAAATAATTTTATATTATTCTTTATACATCATTTTCCTTATTTATTTCTACATGTTGTGCTTCTATTTTTGCGTCGTATTTGTGCTTGGATAGGCATCCTTTATGGAATTTAAAGGCCAGCCTTAAGCCTGCTAATGAAAAATATTAATTTATTGTTATTATTATGAACTTTAAATTAATAGTTGTGAATACTTACCAGATATTTTGATTTGTCTCACAAAACTTATTTTTCACGTCAACGTTGAAAATTGATGCACACAGCACGGCAGACAAATCAAACTGACGACGCGTGCCAAAAGCAAAGTCGAACAATTAGTGTAAAGGCATAAACCGAAAAAGCCACGTCAGACTTACATATATGCATTCATTTTTACACTTGTATGCGTAACGCCACACAAAATCAAAAAGAAATTACGAGTAATAAAATGAACTCCGTAGCCGAAGTAGGAAACGAGCGAAACAACAAAAATTCTGTATAAATCTTTCTATTACAGCCTTGTTTACAAAAAGGCTACACGTAATACATTCAGTGGAGTCTCCACGAAATGCATATTGTGGACGTATCGGATATGGTGTTCGCCGCTGGGAAATGAGCGCATCTAAATTAAACTTATTAGGCAAGCGCTCAAAACGCACAAGGATCATTTGGCCAAAAAAAATATGACAATAAACTTAAAACTAATTTTAATAGGTTAGGTAAGGTTAGAGCGGTAGTGAGCAGTTTGAGACAAAACCCCCCACTCACGTAGGCCATGTATTGGCCCATTGTGATGCCGCGTCTTGGACATAGTCCACAGATACCGTCTACCCAGACGTAGAGTGTGTTACACCGTTTACGAGGGCGTGGTCCCAGCCCGAGGCTCTAATAAAGGACAGGATATTTTTCGGTTTAGTGTCCGCCAGTTGAGAGAGGTCCGATAAGAAGAAAGAACCAAGGTATCGCTTTCTGTTCTTGCAGAGAGCTGGACAGTCGCAGAAGAGGTGGGAGACTGTTTCCTCTTCCTCCTCGTCTCGGCAGATTCTGCAGAAGTCATTGAAAGGGGCTAGAAGTCTCGCTGCGTGAGTCCCCACTAGCCAGTGCCCCGTAATGGCCCTGATTACGGCAGCACAACCTAATCTGTTTAAGTGAACAAGGCCTAAGGACCGCTTTTTACAGCGCGTTGGCCAGGTTTGCCTGGCAATCCTACCCGTGGAGATGGTGAGTTGCCATCTCTTGTTTGCTTCAAGTTCGAAGTGCGATCGGACTCTTAGCTTGCAGCTGGCCATGGGGATACCCATGCTCTCCTTGCCTGTGAGGAGAGGCACGGTAGTACCATGCCTTGCCAGCTCGTCTGCTTTGTCGTTGCCCTCGATGCCTTTATGTCCGGGCACCCATATGAGGTGTATTTCGAACTGCTCGGCCATCTCCTTCAGAGATCTGCGGCAGTTTGTGACAGATATCGAGTTAGATGATATCGCCTTGAGAGATTTGATAGCAGCCTGGCTATCAGAAAATATGCAGATTCTGGCTGCAGAGCAATTTATTTCGGATATGCAGGAGAGTGCTTCGTGAATTGCAGCGATTTCAGCTTGAAACACACTGCAATGGTCAGGGAGGCTGAAAGATTTGTTAATGGATAGCTCATCGCAAAAGACGCCGCCCCCTACCCGGTCGTCTAGCTTAGAGCCATCAGTGTAAATTTTTATTGAGTTTGTCGGCCCTGGCGTGCCTGAGCACCAATCGTCCCTGGAGGGGATAAGTGTATGGAATGGAGTTTTGGGGAATTCCTGAGGACGGCAATAGTCCGTGTTTTTGGGAATAAGTGGGTTTCCCACAAGAACCTTGGAGTGTCCGTAAGTCTGTTCGGACCACTGCTTTGTTTCTCTCATGCGTAGGGCAGAGAGAGTTGCTAGTAGCTTCCCCATTTGGTCTATTGGTAGAAGATTAAGAATGTTGTCAAGAGCTTCAGTTGGGGTCGTACTGAGGGCTCCTGTTGTGGTCAGTCGAGCGGCACGCTGTACCTTGCCAAGCTTGTGGACTAATTTCTTCTTTGATAAAGCTGGCCACCATACCGACACTCCGTACAGTAGGATAGGCCTTACGATGGCTGTGTACAGCCAGAGGGTGATGTGAGGTGCCATTCCCCATTTTAATCCAATGGATTTCCTGCATGTATATAGTGCGACTGAAGCCTTCTTAACTCGTTCCTCCGAGTTGAGGTTCCAGTCTAGTTTGCTATCAAGAGTGAGCCCTAGGCATTTGGCTGATTTACTGAAGGATAGTTCCACCCCATTCAACGACGGCGGCCTGAGGGGGGGAATCTTATACCTCCTAGTGGAGAGGACTAAGTCAGTTTTGGCTGGGTTCAGCCCTAGTCCATTTGATGTGGCCCATGAGGACAATGTTTTAAGTGCAGTGGTCATGCATTCGCACAAGGATTGGGGATACTTGCCCGAGAAGGCTATGGCAACGTCATCTGCGTAAGCGATCACCCGACAGCCCCCTCCCTCCATGGAGCGCAGCAGGTTGTTTACCGCCACGTTCCAAAGGAGAGGAGAGAGGACACCTCCTTGCGGTGTGCCTCTATTAACAGATCTGGATATGGTTGAGGACCCCAGAGTGGCCCTGACTGTCCTGCTCTTGAGCAGTTGATCAATCAGTCCCACAATGCGGTCCCCCACCCCCAGCCCTGACAATGCTCCAGTGATCGCCCACGGTACGACGTTATTGAAAGCGCCCTCAATGTCTAGAAAGGCTATAAGGCAATACTCCTTGTGGTGGAGTGCTGCTTCTATTGTGGAGACAACAGCATGAAGTGCTGTCTCGGTAGATTTACCTTTTTGGTAGGCATGTTGTGCTTGGGAGAAGTTGTCGGTCTTGATTGTATTTCTAATATATAAGCCCAGCACCCTTTCTAGTGTCTTGAGTAGGAAGGATGTTAGGCTTATGGGTCGGAAATCCTTGGGGGTCGTGTGTGAGGCTTTTCCCGCCTTGGGAATGAAGACAACTTTAGATTCGAGCCATGGCTTGGGGATCGTTCCTGTTGTCAGGGTGTCTGAGAAAATTTTCTGAAGCCAGTTTATGGCGATGTCCCCTGCATACTGCAGTTGGGCTGGGATAATTTCGTCCAGCCCAGGGGACTTGAAGGGTGAGAAGCTACGAATAGCCCACGAGATGATATCTCTGGAGAATAAGTCGGTGGAAACGTGTTCCTGAAATTCTCTTTGGATAAGGGGTAGTGGTACTTCAACTGAGCATCCGGGAAAGTGGGTTGCCATCAAAAGTTCTAGTGACTCTAGACTGGTCGTTGTCCATGAGTCATCAGGTTTTTTGAGGTAGCCTATGGTTGCTTGAGTACTTGAGAGAACCTTCCTGAGCCTTGCTGCTTCTGCAGTGCTCTCTATTTTGGAGCAAAAGTTTTGCCATGAGGAGCGTTTAGCTGGTCTAAGATTCTTTTTGAAAGTGGATAGGCTGGCTTTGTAGAGACTCCATGATAGGTCGTCTCCCTTCGACTTAACTCTGTTAAAGAGCTTTCGCGAAGTTTTACGAAGCTCGCCTAATTGCGAGGACCACCATGGTGGTTTTGTTTTGCCTCTTGGTTTGCTCTGGGGGCATGTCATGTTTAGGGCGGACTTGCATGCCTCCGTGAGCTTGTTTGTGAGTAACTCTGTGTACTCGGTAGAGGGGGATCCCACTATGGGATGCTCTGGAATTAGCCTTTCGAGGCATTCTTTGAATCTGGTCCAGTTTGTACGTTTAACGTTTCTGCACCATTTGGGTCTGGGTATGTCAAGAGAGAACTCTATGTCGATATACCTATGGTCGGAGAAAGAGTGCTCTACGAGTACCCTCCATTTTGTCAGTTGTTGATAAAGGGAGGTTGTGGCTAGCGTCATGTCTAAGACCTCTTCCCTATTCTTTATAATAAAGGTCGCGTCGTTACCTATATTACAAATGTTTAAGTTTGTTGTTAAGATATAATTGAAGAGTAACTCACCTCGTTCATTTATATCCGAGCTGCCCCACTGATGGTGGTGAGCGTTGGCGTCGCAGCATATTATCAGCTCGGTATGCGTCAATTCGCAGTCAGCAATTAACGCCCGTAGTCGTTGCTGTGGAAGGGGCCCCTGGTGGACGTGGGCCATGTAGGTGGAGCTAAGTCTGACCTGTCCAGACTTTAGCTCAAGGCATACAGCCGTGTTGTCACCATCGCTGAAATCAGGAAGCAGAAAAATGTCTAGATGTTTTCTTGCTAGAATGCAGGTGCGGACTTTACCTTCGTTGTGGGCTACAAGCAGCTTGTAGTCCTGAGTCCCCAGTCCAGAAACCTTGCCACCACACACCCAAGGTTCCTGGATGAGGACAATGTCTGCTCCGCATTGGCTTATGCGGAGCAGAAGGGCGGCTGCAGCCGTTTTACAGTGGTGGAGGTTGATTTGGAGGAGTGTCAAAGACATCTTCCGTTCTCAACTCCACCACTGTGAGATCAGCCTCGTCATCCGTGTCCTCTTCGAGGCTGATCATTTGGGCCGCGTCGGCGAGTTCGGATACATCCTCCGCCTGGCCGTCACTCGTCTTGGCTGCCGGCGCTTCGCTTATGATTTTACCATTGGCGGTGGTATCATCAGCGGCAGCAACCGGCAGTGGCTGCTCCGGGAGCGCGGCAGTGTCTTGTGCCTCCGGTGCGTCCTCCAACCCTGACGGCTTGCTGGCTGCATCCGAGCGGTAGACTTTTATCGTGATAGGCTTGAAGCCATAGTGAGCCGCCCCATTTGTTGCGACCAGAGTCTCAGCCGACTCATCATTTATCACGATGATAATTTGTCGGCTGTTGCCTTCAGGCGCCTCGACTTTGGCAATCCTCCAATCCTGAGTAACCAAGTCGGGGTTGCTCATCTGAAGGAGCTTGAGGATTCGCTCGGGCTCCTCTGGCTTGACAGAAACCCAAGCTCTCGCTCTGGGCCGACTTGGCACGTCCTTCCAGTCGACCGCCTCGAGCTTCGCCCCGGGGCACAGTGGGCCAAGTGATTATTCTAGCGGGACAAAAGTCGATTTTTAGTATTGTTAAATTCAATATTTTTGTATTTGATTTTAACTGACAATACTCGGCTGAGCTTGTAAAAGCTCGTATAAGAGCTTTCAAATGTTTTCCTGATCAGCTGCGAGCTTTCAAACGAAACATATGTTTAGCACGTGGCATGCAAATATTAGGTTGCACTTTTTGATGTTTGTTGATTGGTCTTCAACTAAAACAAATTAAACAAACACATCCAATAACTTTTGTTTTCTTTTAGAAAAGGTATGTATTAAATAAAAAATATATGTTTGTGACCTGTCTTTTCATGTGTAGCAAAAAAAATGTGTTTGAAGTATGTTGTTTTATCAAGTATGGTTTTGGGCCTTATACTAACAATTCTGGACAATAACTTACGTTATTCATTCGTATTCAAGCTACGATTAGCATTTATGTATCTTGTGAGTCTTTGTGGTGTTAACATGTTCAAAATGGTAGCCATCTACGACCATCTGTTAAGTCTATTACACTTTTTAGGTGATATGTCGGTCCCAAAGCGCTTACTGTATACCACTTGGCTTGGCGATAATATCGCCGCAAAGAAAGTTACAGTTGTAAAAGAACTTATATTTGGTACAATTTTAAAAAACAGCAACCTATCAATAAAGGAAATCGAGGAAATTACCAAGAAATTGACAAACTTTGTGAGCAGGCTTACAGAAAAATGGAAGGCATGCCATTACAACAAATCACTTTTCGAAAAAAAAAATCAGAAATGGCTTGATGATGCGCTCTTTTTGTATTGTTTTACGTCAAATTCAGACATGGGTCGACCCAAGAAGGATTTCGGTGATCTTTGCCATAAAGCACAGACCAGAAAAGTGTCAAGTCTGGTAAACGAAACTACGTGCGATGAATTAATGGTGGCAGCAAGCTCCAGCCTGTATAAATCTGGAATGCGAACCGCATCAAAAATAGTTACAGTACTTAATACAAACGAGACTGGAGGACAAAAAATCAAAAGATTGGACGCACATGTAAAATTGCCAAATCCGTACTCACCTGAAGAAGCTCTGGCTCTATATATGGATGTAGGCTACACGAAACACACATACAAGCTAATGCGATGTAGTGCTAAGGAGAGGAATGCTGATATATATCCGAGCTACCAAAGGTTGCATTCAGCTAAGGTTATGTGCTATCCGGGCAATTTGAAATATTCAGACTATTCAGCTGAAACAACTTTGCAAAGCTTAGTCGACCATACCGTTAGTCGAATTATACAGGCGAACTCCCCGGTTTTTAATAATCAGTTTTTGGAAAATAATAATAAAATAAGTTTAACTGCAGTTCATAAATGGGGCTGTGATGGAAGCAGTGGACACGCAACATACCGGCAAAAGTTTCAAAATGGTGAAACCAATATGCTCGACCAACACCTTTTGCAGTTTGCCTTGTACCATTACAAATTCAGTTTGAAGCAAAAGTTTTGTGGAAAAACCCACGACCTTCCTCAACTCGCTATTGTCGGCCTTTAAAACTTATTTGCGAAAAGGAAACAAGCGAATTAATTACATCAGAGAGCCATCATGTAAAAAACCAAAAAGACAAAATTCAACCAACAACTACCAACTTATATACAATTTCGCACGAATTTCACATGACTATGCTGGATGGGAAAACATTTAGCGTCCTTGCAGAAGCACCTACTATGATATGTGGAATTTGTAGAGCAGTACCAAAGAATATGAATAATATTAGTTTGGTAAAAAGTTTTAGAATTGATGCAGATCTCCTAAAATATGGCTTATCAACTCTGCATGCGTGGATACGATTTTTTGAATGCGTTCTACATATTGTTTACAGACTTCCAATAAAAAAATGGCAAGCTCGAGGTGAAGATAAGGCAAAGGTAGAAGCTAGAAAATCTGAAATTCAATTGCAACTTAGAAAGCAGATAGGCTTATTGGTGGATATTCCAGTGGGTAGTAGTGGCAATACCAACAATGGAAATACTGCCAGACGGTTTTTTAGCCAACCGAATTTGGTAGCCGGAATTACTGGAGTTAGCGAAGCTCTAATATATAGGTTTAGTGTAATATTAAGGGTAATGGCTTGTGGATATCAAGTCAATACTGATTCATTCAGCTCATATGCCATGGAAACAGCTGAAATGTATGTCGACATATATCCATGGTATTATATGCCGTCATCTGTACACAAAGTTTTAATACATGGAGCGGACATCATCAACAATGTAGCACTTCCTATTGGTATAATGTCCGAAGAAGCACTTGAAGCCAGGAATAAGGATTTCAGGAATATACGCTTAAACCATTCCCGTAAGGACAAGAGGAGTAACACAATGGAAGATGTTATGAATGGTTTACTTACTTCATCGGATCCACTTATAACGACTCTCTCAAAAACAACAAAAGCCACTTTTAAAGAAATTAATTTGGACAAAACCGTTGCAGCACTGCTTAATAATTTTAAAGAATCTTTAAATGACTCGGATTCATCTGATTCCGATTAATTTTTTTTATAAATATGTTATGAATATATTAAAAATCTTAAATTAAAATTTCCAATGGAATATGTCTTCATTTACGCAAGTTATTACTAAAGTTCCGCTAGATGGTCAGCCTGGCCCACTGTGCGGGGTAGACTTCCCCCAGCAAGGCCACCGCTTTTTTGTAAAGCTCTGCCGATGACTCATCCTCGCAGGCAATCGCTTTTATGTTGCCCTGATGCCACCCAGCATCAGAGCAACGAGGCGGCGGTCCACCAGACCGCTCCATTAGGTCAACCACCTTGTCCTGGAGCTCATTCTCAATGGCCCCCCACTGGTTCCGCGGGATATGGCCCTCCTTGTGGCCCCTGTCGAGGACCCCAATTAGAACCTTCCCCTTAGCGGCTTCGGCGAAGGACCGAGTGAGTGGCTGTGGACGCGGTGGCTGCTTTATCCGCTTGGCTTGCGAAGCCTGCTCCTCCACGGAGCGTTGGCGCTTCTGCTTGGCTTTTGCAGAAGCGGCCGGGATTGCTGGCTTAAAATCCGGCAGTATTGTCTTGGCCCATTCAACGAGCTTGAGTCCGTCAGGAGACGACTGCTGGCCGCTCAGGTTAAGTTGCAGAATCTCTGCAGCCCGCCTCCGGTCTTGTATTGGCGGTTTATTTGCTGCCGTTGAGGCGGACCCCGGGGCGATCGCCTGCGTCGCGGACCTGGACGCTGGTGCTGCAAACTTGTGATGCAGCCTCCGAGCTCCAGGAGCCGTTCCAGGTCGGCGTCCGGGGTGTGAGGACGAATGGCTTGTCCGTCCTGCACCAATGCCGCTTGCGGCGTTACGAGCACCTGCTGGCGTACCAGATGTCGCGGAAGAGGTGCAAGCAGCTATAGAGGGATTGGCGTTTCCCCCCGGGTTTTTGAGTGTCCCGGACACTGGGTTTGTTTGTTTGTTGTTTCGACTATTCATAATTTGGTCCCACGAGTAGACGGTTGTGGACAGTCACCCGCGGCATAGCCCGTGTACCGCGGGAAGCCTTGTTAAACTGGAGGTCGGCAGGTATCCAGAGTTCGTAAAGTAATGACTGAGCTCCCCCTCAGCCACGAGTCCCTCGGCACGATGCTGTTCCACCTTGGACTGGGGTAATTTTAAAGAGTTTTCTTCTCTCGCCCGACTACTATTCGTCAGCACCCTTGGCAGAGACATGACCTTACCAAGGGCCTGCTTCCAGCCGCCCTCGCGTGGAGAGTGTAGTCGCACTACCAGTTGTGAGTTCCAAGGACGGCACGCACCGCACAGGCGCGCACTCATAATGGCGATATGAATGCGTTCCCCCACAGCGCGTGTTATTCCCCTTGTTTCTCCAACTGGCTGACGGCCAAACTAATTTTAATAACATAAATCACAATATAAACACATCAGGAAAGGAAAATGATGACAATAATAATAGCGACTAATTCAAAAAGAAATAAAAATATTGTTTGTTGAAATTTGAATTAAATGCTTCTTAATTTACCCAATAAAATTTCAGCCCTGCACCGCCCACTGAGCGGCCATCGCTGTGTAAAAGTAATCCAGGTTTTCGTAAACGTTTTGTGCGGGCCGCCCGCTCGATTACTAATCGATCTAAGAATGGGCATTTGCGCCACTGGATACTTCGGATAAGAGCGGTCGAAAGCGGGAGAGGACGATTGCTGGAGTGCAAGAGCAAGAAAATTAGACAAGCTGTTTGTTGTTAGTATACAAAGAAAACACAGAACAAGCACAGAATAAGCAAATGCTAATATACGTATGTTTTTTAAAGCAAATTGAAATGTAATTTATGTCAGCAACTATTAATTTATTTATTTTTTTTATTAAATGTCAGCTATGAGCAGCAAATCAACAAATCAAAGTTAATTATAATTATAATATTAAAAAGCATAATTGAATTAATTAATTAAAAAACATGTATTACATTTTTATCTGAAATAAAATTCAAAATTAAGATAAAAAATTTAAAAAGTCAACGTTAACGCTCTGGGAAATTCAACATAAAAATAACTGGTCCAACATTTGTTGCGTGGATTGGGAAAAACCCAGAAAAACCCAATCAGACCAGTGGTAGATTAGTGATTAGTTGTTACGATTAGATAAGGCAGAAAGGATAGATCGTTTTAGTACTGGAGTCGAGGTCTTCAGAGAGACAAGAGAATAAAGCCGGTTAAAGTCTGAACAAATAACACGAAATTGTTCATGATTTAAATAGTTGCTCGAGCACCGATCGAGGTAAGTGGTGTGAAGTAACGGGTGGATCTAATTGGAACAGTTAAATTTATGTGACTATTAGTGATGAATACTACACCATGCATAATTCTACGGTTCAAGAGGGAAGGAAGATTACTTAAAAGAAGTCTACTTGAATACGGGGGTATGTCTATCCCAGGAACCCAGTTAAAACTTCTAAGCGCAAACAGAAGAAATTTCTTCTGCACAGACTCAATTCTATCCTGGTGAATCCCGTATTGCGGGGACCACACACAAGATCCATACTCCAGGATGGGACGTACCAGGGATGTATATAGCGTTTTAGTGGTGTAGGCATCATTAAACTCTTTTGACCACCGCTTGATGAAGCCAAGTACATTTATGGCCTTATTGACCGTCGACGATATGTGAGAATCAAATTTCAATTTGCTATCAAGAGTGATGCCTAAATCTTTAATTTCAAATACGCGGACAAGTGGGAAAGCATCAAGTAAGTAGTGAGCAGTATGAGGGGTACCTCGAAAAAAGGACATGATTTTACATTTTGAACAATTTAAATTTGGTATACTTAAAAGAATTTTTATGGAGTGGAATAATAAAAGATTCTTTCTATATACCAGGAAACACAGCTGAGTCAACTGACAAGTTAAATAATTTATGTAAGGGTTTACAAAGTGAATCCGCACAATATCTAAGTATACAACCTGGCACTCCATCTGGACCAGGCAAGAAGCCGGGTTTGATAGTGTTGAGGTCGCCTAGCAGCGTACACTCAGTTATAACTGGGACATAAATGGAGTTTGACGCTTGACCTTGAAAATGATAGGAATTATTGCAACTAAATAAGCTTGATGAGTATACCGATTGAAAATACTCAGCAAAGAGATCGGCCACTGCCTGATCGGAATTCGCTTTTGTATTATCAAGGTAAACCGAGGATGGCAAGCAAGAAGATTTACGTTTAGAGTTAACAAATTTATAAAACTGTTTCGGATCGCGGGAAAAGTTTTACAGAAATAAAGTTTGACTTTGCAATTATAAACGAGGATAAATCTATAGTATTTCCTGATTTTTTAAATTTTTTATGGGATCTTGTTTTCACGTTTTTTAATTTTGAAAGTTCCCTCGTAAGCCAAGGTGGTTTATTTTCACTTAAAGGAACAGTGAGGGGAACACATATATCCGAATGCGATTTCAAAGTCCTGTAAAAAATGGCAATGGCAGTTTCTATATCACTACAAGAATAAAGTTGAGACCAATTAATATGCTGAAGCAAATCATTTAATTTAGTAAAGTCAGTTTTATGAAAGCAACGTGTCTTTAAAGAATTGTTAGATGCTGGTCTTAGGTTAAGAAGTTCGAAGGAAAGTTCTAAGAATGGATGGTAGGTACCTTCTGGAAGCACTAAAGGGTGTACTCTACTAACATTACTACAATCAGAATCAGAAACAAATATCAAATCTAACATTTTATTACTACTGTTACGCATCCTGTTAACTTGTAATAGGCCTAACTCTAAATGGCCATCGATAAAATCGTCAAAAGTGGCCGGTAATTGCGCTGAAGATGTGTCATTTACAGACCGTACAACATGTGCCAAATTAAAATCACCAACCACTATAAGTTGATCCATATCCGTCAGCAAGGATGATACAAGCTGCAGGGCATTCAGATGTGATATGTAAATGTTATTAACAGAACTGGGAGGAATATAAGAGCAAGTAATATACAATGAGCGGTCACTAAATAATATTTTAACACATATGAACTCAATATCTGGATGATCATGAGAATGAATCTGTTCAGATCTGTTCACCTCCCCTTGCGGGAGGTGCGATCGCATCTGTACAAGTTATACTTATTAGGCAAAACGGAATAATCAGATATATCAGGTTTTAACCAGGTTTCTTTGAGTGCAACTGTGAATCAAAGGATAAGCTGTTTACATATAGTTTAGAAAGTTTAGTGTTAAGGCCTCGAACATTTTGATAGGCCAAGCTAACTACTTTTATTAGTTTTTTGCCGCCGAAGTTGAGGCAACAGGGTGGCTAACAGTTGGTGCACTACTGAACCTACTATCGTTAATATTAATTTTACGCCTACTCACATACTCCTTGACAATGAGCTGCGGTGGCCAAAACTTTCCAGAACAAATTGTCGAGAAAAGTTCGGGCGGAACACTCAATTTGAAAGAAGATATGGTTCGGGCTTGTTTAAACTTAAACTTTTCAACAGTTATAAGTGGTGAGTCTATTTTACTTTTAATGTAGGCACTAACATCATCCAACGAAGTGTCGGATGCTGGCCTAGACACGAAAATAAATTTGTTCAAAGGCACAAAAACAAAAGGCTTGTGAGCCCTAGGTGTACCTAAAGTAGGATTAATATGCACACAAGCTGTTGGAACAGAAAGCTCAGATGTCAAATTATTCGGGGAAAGATTATTGTTGGGATTTCTTGCCGGCGAGTTAAATAGCATTAACGGGCTAGCAATTGAACCCGTTGGGGGATTAATGATTGGTACCAAAAGGGGATTGGTGACCAAGACAGGAGGAACACTGAGCGGATTAGGCCCCGATATATTACGGTCATCTTCGGTATGATATATATGCGGTATATTCGGTATGTATGTATATTATAACCATCATTTGTTTAAACTATGTAGGTTTGTATTGGCATAAAGCGTACAATTCATTACTAGAATGCGATTATCATTGTGTTCATGTCTACGACTTTTGTAGAATCTAGTTTTGTTGACAACAACTACTAATGTCCTGTACAGAGCACAGAACACAGACGTTGAATTTGCTTGTCATGACTGATATATTCTAGATGTTGAAATTTCACTATAACTGTGGTTGCTATTTGGCTAATTTTTTTGCTTTTTACGGCAACGCTGATGCAAACCGCTTCGAAAATCGTAATGTACAAATCGTTCGGTACAAAACTGGTTTCCCAAATATTTAGTTTTAAGTACTATTTACTCATAAAATTTTTTATATTCTATGCATTCTATACAATATACAATAATATTTGTAATAAAAGGTTGAACAACTTTTTTTTAACTCTTTTTGTTATATAAGGCATATATGTATATGCATTTTAGCTTTTTTTTAATGTTTAATATATTAAAGTTTCAAATCATATAAATACCATGTTTACTTTCATAATTTTTGTTGCACAAGGACAGACGTATTCTATGATTAACCTACTCGCCCGCGGGATCTAACACAGGCTAAAAAAATTTTGGTTCGCTTTAAAGATGGCTGGTCTTCCTAATTCTGTTTCGAAATATCTGACGGGTTTTCTATTAGGAAAACTAACGTTATGTGGAAGCGTTAGCTCAAAAAAGTGTTTACTTTTGTCTGGCATTCATTAGTTTTCGCTTTGAAAATCCTGCTGTTTCTGAACCAAGCAGCATGATTTACTCCAAAGTTGAAGCAAAAAACTGTCATAAGAAGTTTCTTAGCAATGAGCAGTTGGCTGAACCTGATCACACTTACCACGGATGTACGGCATTGGGCAGAAAGTTTTAGTGTGGCCCCAAATTGAACTTGAACTTAGAAAACAACTGATTAGTTTAACTAAACGTCAAACACTGTTTGATGGTTACCCTTAACTCGAAGAGATTGAATTGAATTGACAACCTGCAGCAAACTGAATTTTTAGTTCCAGTTCATATTCCAGTTCAAGTTATGTTCCAATTACGTTGATCAGCTGATTAAAAATGGACGAGCATCAACTTATTTGTTTGGTGTAGAAAAAGATTTTTTCCACAATAAAGCAAACAAATACTTTTTCATAACACTTGTCAACCATTTTGCGTTCGCAACTACCGTACAGTTATGCAAAGTTGCAAATTTTTATTTATTTATATATTGTAAATTCTCTATTTATTCGTAAAACGATTAACGACTATATTTATAATTAATGTTTCTTTTCTTGGTTTCACACAATTGCGTGCGCTTGACATCAGGGGAACCGGAAAAGAGAGCGAGATCAGTTAAGTGTGGCCAAACCACAAAATTATGCAAAATTACTTGTGTAATGAGTTTAAAGTGTGTTCATGTGCCCAAAAACAATTTAAAAAGAAAATTGTGGATTGAGTCAGTGGGAGTTGACTTAAAGTCTACACAAACAATTTGTGAAAATCAGTTTCAACAAAATGATTTTTATTATGAAAAATTAAGTAAATGACGTCGACTGCGAGCTGGCGCAATTCCAATCAAAATTCAAAATTCCGCAACAAGAAATTTATTTAGTTACACCGAACATTTAAATTCTTGTTTAAATAATAATCAAAAGGATTTTAACTCTCAAACTGAGTAAGTATAGTTTTGTGTGCAGGACGTATATATGAAAATAATGTTGTTTTATGTAATTTAAAGAAAGGAAGTTGTGGAAGCGGGCATTGCCCTTGAAAATTTGCGCCTGCAAATGAAAGTTAAGGCATTGGAGTGCGAAGTTTTTGAACTCAAGCACCAGCAGGAACAGGCTAATAAATTAAATGCCTGCGTTTGCAAACTTTTTACGGCAAACCAGGTGCAGCAATTGAGGATTGGAGGACAAGCCCGTTGGACCCAGGAGGACATTTCTGAAGCCATTTGCATTCACGCAGCGGGGCCTCGCGCTTATCGGCACCTTTTTAAAAAAGGGTTTCCACTTCCTCACGTCTGAACACTGCAAAAGCGGTGTCAACATATTGAAATCAGACCAGGGCCATTAGATTTTGTTATGAATCTGATGGAGAGCTCAACCGATATGGATGACGCAGACAGAGTTTGCACCCTGATGTTTGACGAGATGAAAGTTGCCTCTTCTTTTGAGTGGGATGCTTCGCAGAGTGTAGTTGAGCCGCCAAAAGAATATGTGCAAGTGGCAATGGTGCAGGGCATTTTTAAGTCGTGAAAACAGCCCATTTACTACGATTTTGACGAGCCGATGACTGCAACAATAATAAAATCTTTGATAGGAAAACTGCACGGTGCTGGCTACTATGTCGCGGCAATAGTGTCGGACATGGGACCGGGAAATTGTAAACTGTGGAATCAACTTGGAATTTCCAGAGGTGAGAAGAGCATTTGTAAAGCTTATAAATTTAATTACTATATTTGTTTTATACGCATTTTCAGACAAAACATGGTTTGGTCGAATTCGGACCTAAAAGTGTTCGTTTTCGCAGATGTTCCACATCTTATAAAGCTTATAAGAAACCATTTTATAGATACTGGTATCTGTACGGAAGGAAAATTATTAAAAGCCGACTCCGTGAGGCAAGCGATGCAACATTGCGGCAAATCCGATATTTCCATACTATGGAAAATATCGCAAGAGCACCTAAATGTTCAAAGTTCCGGGCGACAGCGTGTAAGTTGGCAACGCAACTATTGTTCAACACCACAGCAAATGCAATTTTAAGATGTTTTGCATTAGACTTCGCGGTGGACAATGCAGTAGAGAAGGCGGAGTTTATTAAACTAGTCAACGACTGGTTCGATATTTTTAATTCGAAGTTATCAACTCTGCAATATACGTGTAAGCCCGCAAAACAGCCGTATGGGTGTTTAATGGAAGCGCAGCAGCAGATGTTGGAAAAAATGAATGCATTCATGGCTGTCCCCATTATTCCCAATTTAAAGTCACTCTCACAGTCCCAAGAAGTGCAACTAAAAAATGCTCTTCTTTTTCACAAGGGGATAACGATAAGCAACAATTCATTGCAACAAATGCATGAATTTTTAAGTGAGCGTTATGGAAAAGAATATATTCTTACTTCCAGACATTCGCAAGACCAGCTAGAACATTTTTTTGGCGCAATGCGGTCAAAGGGTGGTTTACATGACCATCCATCGCCAATTGATTTCAAGTTTAGGTTGATATTTACGCAATACTGGGTAACTTTGAATAATGGAATTTTTTATCGTTGATTCGTCCAATGTTTTAGTTAGTAAATGTTTAATGTTTTAATGTTAATTCCAGTCTATTTGTCAAATGTAGTAATTAGTAAATGTGCCATGTCTCAAAGTAAGTTTTAATACTTGTAAAATAGTTTAAGAGATCATACACCTAATTATAATATATTCTTTTTATTTAAATTTAGCACGTAACACAGAACTCTTAGGCACAAAGGGTAATGTAGAGATTGAAGATGTTCCGTGGATGAATATAGACATAACAGCCACAGCCGGGCCGCTAGCTGAGTTGCCAGAAACTGATGATGTCGCGAAATTGTCATCTTTTCCTACACTTCCCGAAGATGTTGATGAGCTGACGGAGGATGTCATTAAATATTTGTCGGGATATCTTATTAAAAAATTAAAGCTCCAAGAGGAGGATAAGGATAACTTTTCATTTAGTTACGTCGGCCAAGTTTCGGTAGGATATTTAAAAAAACCATCAAAAGAATTTAAATCAAAAATATTAGAATTAGAACACATTTTTCTGCACTTCAACTGTGACAACAAAATATCTTTAAAAAATAATATTATTAATATATAAGTAAGTAAAGCCCATGTTGTTTCTTTGAAAAAAAAAACCAAGGAATTGTTTTTTTAAACAAGAATTTTTTTTAGAATTAAGTATTTAAATAAACAAATTAAGCTTCAAAAGCAAAAACAAAAAATAATAGGCAACAAAAAATTGTTAAAAATTTTATTATAAAAGAAAAATAGAAATAAAAATAAATTAAAATTAATAATTTCCTTTGTTATATTTATTATATCATTCTGGTCGTAGTTGCAGCTAAAAACTCACATATGTATACACATATGAGCAAATTCATTTCAATCTCGCTCTCTCTCTCTCGCTCTCTTCTGTCATTCTGACACTTAAGAAGTCGTGGATGACATAGGGACCACGGAATCGCTTAATGAGTTTTTTGTTTACACCAGCCGTCGTATCAACATTTTTGATAACGACAAAATCACCTTCTTCAAAATCAACGGCAGGGCGATGATATTTATTAAAATACTCTGTGTTATGTTCTTGAGATTTGACAATATTCTGCAGGGCAGTCTTACGGATATCCACTGGAGACACTTCCACAGTAAACCTATCATCTAAACGCTCAGTCATCTCGTCTATAACAGCGCCAGGCTGTTCGACGCCAAACAGCAGGACGGAGGGTGCAAATTTAGTTGTGGAATGGACAGAATTATTCAAGGCGAACTCAATTTTCGAAAGTTGTTTCACCCAATCGGCATGGTCCAATGGTTCAGCCAATTTAGCAAGCATGGGACCTAACACACGGTTGACACGTTCTACTTGACCATTAGCCCGAGGGGAGGCAGTGGCATTTTGGAGGGTCCTAAATGGTCGATATGAAGAAGTGCATCAACATGAGGCATACAAGTACCGGACTGATGTACAATGGTATAATTATAGTTTTCCAATAGTAATGCCCAGCAGGCAATTTTCGCGGAAAATTCACCATTCTTTAGAGTTAGTGCTAATGAATTACAATCTGTAATTATCTTAAACGGAATGAACTTCAGGTATGTCTCAACACGCTTTAAGGCATATACAATGGCCAGGGTCTCTAGTTCATAACTGTGTAATTTGGATTCAGGGGCGGAAGCGGTTTTTGAAAAGTAACACACCGGGTGAAATGTATCATCAGTTTTTTTTTGTAGGAGCATCGCTCCGAAACCGGTTGAACTAGCATCACAATGTAGTTCAGTTTCTGACTTCGGGTTGTAAATAGACAGCACAGGTGACTCGATCCGTTTAGACTGCAGTGTTCGGAAGGACTTAAGACACTCATCGGCAAAAACGTAAGGGGCGTCTTTTTTCAGCAGTCGCGACATTGGATAAGCGATTTTGGGTACAAAACGGCGGAAGTAAGAAAAGAGACCAAGACAGCGTTCCAATTCTTTCCTATCCCGAGGTTCTGGCAGATTCTCTATTGCTTGAAGATGATCTGGTTTCGGGGTGATACCGGAAGAGTTCGCTAAATACCCCAAATACTCTAACTCTTTGTGCGCAAAACGACACTTTGACAGTTTAAGTTGTAGCCCATTCACTCGTAAGGTATAAAGTGCCTCCTTCAGCACTTGCAGATGGATTTCAAAATCACTCGACGCAATTAAGATGTCGTCCATATAAATCACTAGTTGACCTCTATTGATTAAGACCTTCAGCACAAAGTACACAAATCTAGCAAAAACTGGGGGACCATTACATAGTCCATACGGCATGCGAACGTACTCAAATTGTCCGTCGGGTGTTACAAAGGCAGTGTATTTTATCGAATCAGGGTGCATTTTGACATGGTGAAATCCACTTTCTAAATCTAGTACAGTAAAGAACGATTTACCCCCCAGATGTTCGACACAATCCTCTAACAGCGGAATAGGGAAGTGGTCACGGACGGTAATTTTGTTCAGCGGGCGATAATCAACACATTTTTTTAAGGTATTAATTTTTTTTCTCACGGGCACTATAGCGGAAGCGTAAGGGGAACTACTATGACGGATAATGCCGGCATCTAATAAGTCATCACATATCTGGCGCATTTTGTTGCGCTCGTAATGGGATAGTCGTCGGGGACGGCAGAAAATGGGGGTCCGACTTGTCAATTCGATTTTCATCTCGTAACTGGTAGGTTTAATCAGTTCTGAAGGGACATCAACATAAGACGCGGAAATAACAGACTGGAGCTTTGCAGCTTGTTCTGACGGCAGGGTAGACTCTATATTAAACTCATCCTCATTAACAACAGGTAACTCAATTGCATTAATAGCCGCTAGGGCATCACTCAGCGAATGTTCAGACATGACGGAATTATTAATCTCAGTGGTACACGCTTGTGATTCGGCAGGCATAGACTCATTTTCATTAAGTGACCGTGTTGGCTCTTTTGGGATTACTGTGCGTTTGACATCTGTTCTACACAAATCAAGTGAATTAAGGACAGCAGTGATTTTCATGTTACAATTTACTTTGTGAGGTAGGCCCGGCGCGAGCCTCCCACACATTGGGTTATTAACAAAGATATTATATAAATACTTAGTACTTATTATTACTTACATACTCACGCTAAAATATGAATTGTTACTTAAATACTTACTAGTTATCATTATTTACATACTTAAGCTGAAATACGAACTTACTTATGAATTAGTATTTACACACTTGTTATTGAACGATGTACGAGTCATTATTAGTACTTTCGATATGTATGTATAAATTAATGTAAGACAGACGCGAGAGCGAGCAGAGGTTTGGCAAGGCATCAGAACGCAGCGCAGCAAGAGGGCCGGGCAGCCAAGCCGGCGACAAAAGAGCGAGGGCACGCCCGCGACACGCGACCCAATTGTCGCGAGCGAGGGCAGCGAAGAAGCGCGCTGGCCTGAAGTGCGAGACCGGCAAGATAGTTAGAAAACGAGCATGCGGATGAGCAGACGCGATCGCGGAGTTATAAACCAGAGCCAGCAGTAAGAGTAGAAAAGCTAAGTCTGTAAGTGATAGGAGAAGGTCAGAACAATAAAAGGAAATGAAATAACCCCGAAACTACATGCGTTTAGATTAGAAAGTTAGCTGACCTCGTATCCCCCTAGCCGTCGAGGTGCCTATTTTCTGCGGTGCCTGACGAATGTCGCGACACTTACCTTCATTTCGCGAACGTCTCTGATGTTAAATATAAATATCTTGTGACGTGGACCGTGGACAGACTGAGATCTGTACCCCGGCAAATTAACTACTTTACAAGTGGCGCCCGAGCAGGGACCTAACGTGAAAGAGGTGTAGTGCAAGTTGGGAGCAAAAACCCCAAACGCACTACTAAAAGTGAATCGTGACAGTCGGGCATACCCGGTCATACCACGCGATCGCGTGCGCGTTAGAAACAAGAGAACACAAAAACTGAAAGTAACGGCGAGGGCAATAAAAGGTGCCAGATGGTCAGTTGGCGCTAGAAAAATTTGTCAAACGTACAGTTGTCGCGAAAAAAATAATTTGGTATGTGTTAAGCAGCAAATCGGTCGAAGCTGAGAGTGCACGTGCAGCGAAGTTGACGGTGAAAGAAGACGCATCAACTAAGCGAACGGGAATAGCGAAAAGACAGACGTGAGCGTTCGGCTAGAAAACGGCTAAAATCGCGGGAAACAGTGTCGGTCGTGAAAAGTGATCTCAGCGGAGCAGCGCGAACGCTGACTGTGAAAGTGCAGCACACGCCAACACCTGAAGGTTGAAATTGGTATTGGGCGTGGTAGCTGACTGCGTTACAGTGGGACGAGAGTGGAAAAATTTTAAATAGACAAAAATTAAAATAAAACTAAATAAAATTTAAATAAATTAAACAAAATTTAAATAAATAATAAAAAAAATAAAAAAAAATAAAATAAATTAAATAAATTAAAAAAAAATTAATTAAATACAGCTAATAAAAAAAAATTTAAATAAACAAAATTTTAAATAGATTAAATAAAACTGAAATAAATTAAATTAAAATTGAATAAATTAAAAAAAAAAAAAAAAAATTTTCACGAGCAACGACCATGGAGTACAACAAAAGCGTAGAAGGAGAAGGATGCGACAACCCGGGCGTGAGTCTAGGATGGGTATGCCACTGCCGGAAAGAGGATCTGGAACGAATCGCTCAGGAACTAAACATGGAAAGCGCCGGCAAGGTAGAAGATTTACGGAAACGGGTATGTGATTTGATAAAATTGGGAGGCCATAGTTCGTCAACCTGGAACCGGTTGGGCGAATGGGAGCGGAAGTTCGCCAAGAGCCGAGGGTCACCCGTCCCGCCCACTGTCATTAGTGAAGGGGCGCGACCTAGACAAAAATCGGAATCCGATTTGTTGGCGTTATCAGGGTCATCAGGAGAATTGCCACCATCACCCAGCCACGTGCGGTTTGCACCGGCCGTTGGCGGATACATAGCTGGATTGACCCCGAATGTACATGTAGTGCCACCCGTAGGACCGTCAATGACTAGTACCCAGGAGGCCCAGGCGGATTACAGGCAAATGTACGAGCTCGCCAACAGTCACCGGCATTACATGGTCGTCCCTGATCAGGTTAGGAAATGGGGTGTTAAGTTTGATGGTTATTCCGACCCACTGGCGTTAATAGAGACATTGGAGGAGCGCGCCCAAACGTACGATATAGATCTGAACCGCATACCGAGAGCGATGAGCGAGGCTTTGACAGGCATGGCGGGTAGTTGGTTCTCAACGAGCGGATTAAGGGACGTGACGTGGGGAACGTTCAAAAGGGAATTTTTAGGATTCTTTCTGCCTCCCCAATACTTTGACAGGTTAGAGGACGAAATCAGGGCCCGCCGACAACGCGTAGGGGAAGGGTATAAAGAATATTTAGTCGATCTGAAGAGATTAATGCGGCACGCCAGTTATACTCCTGAGCAGGAGCTGAGAAGAGTGTATGAGAATCTTTCTCGGGAGTACCGCCTATATATTCGACGGAGTGATTTTACAGACTTGTCTCAGCTAACACAGGTAGCCTCAGAGTTTGAAAGCATCCCGGGTCAGTTCCATGGGGAGACGGGGTACAACCAGACAAGGGTTCTTGGGTATCAGGGTAGGTCCGGTGGCATGGACACACCCGCCAAACCGCCTAATCCGTTTAGGAGTCCGCCAGCACAGGTACCCTTAGCGCGAAATGAGATTGGTAGTCATCCCGCCACCAGGCGCGATGAAATTTCGAACAACATGATGGGGCATGACCAGGTTAGGTCGGCAGTCGTGAGTCGCGTGTGCTATAACTGCTCACAAGGGGGACACTTTGCCAGAGAATGCCCAAATCCTAAGGTGGTATTCTGTAGACAGTGTGGTGCTCAAGGCGTGAGCGATTTGGCATGTTGCGGTAGAAGAGCGGGAAACGGGCAGCCGCGTCATCCGGATCGGGTTCGGATGGGCGCCGGCGCGAGTCAGTCCCGAAATTAGAATGTCCTCTCAGAGTCGAGAACAGTCGCATAGTCGCCATGGTGAAGGTCGGGGACCGAGTGGCGAAGGCGACGGTTGATACAGGGGCATCACGAAGCTTCGTGAGCCAAAGTTTTTTTGAGGAGATAAAGGCAAAGGGGGAAGTATTCGCAGCGACTGCGAATACTCACTTAGCAGATGGATCAAAGGTAGCAATTAGTAAATTGTTGAGAGTCAAGGTCAAGTTGATCAGCAAAGAAGTGCCGATGGACATGCTCGTAATGCCATCCATGTTAGACAGTCTTATCCTGGGGATGGATTTTCTATGCAAGATGGGGACGACTATGCAGTGCGGTGAGGCGATGCTGGTACTGAAGTGCGCCGATGCGCCAGCCAAGGCGATCGAAACGCATCGCAGCAAGGATACCACGCTAGCCAAGCAAGGGGCCGGCCGAGACGCAGTTACAGTCGTCAAGGAGCCATCGCTAGGCCAGGTGGAAAGTGCAGGAGCCGAGGCGCCGCAAAAAGGAGACCCTAAAGCAGGATCATCATCGGAAGAAGACGCTGCGCAGGAATCGGTGTGGCCAGCGGACTTGGAACCAGCCACGCAGGAGTTTTTAAGGACAGAGTTGCAGCTCTTCGAGGGATTGAAGGGCGTATCCAACGTAGCCGAGCATCGGATCACCATGAGGGATGACAAGCCGGTCAAGCAGAGGTACTACCCCAAAAATCCGGCGATGCAACGTGTGATCGACCAACAGGTAAACGAACTGATAGAGGCGGGGGCAATCGAGCCGTCACGCAGCCCACACAGCGCGCCCATAGTGCTCGTCCGTAAGAAGACGAACGAGTGGAGGATGTGCGTGGACTACAGGCAGCTCAACGCACACTCTATACCGGATGCATACCCTGTACCCAGGATAAATCACATACTGGAAAAGTTGAGGCACGCACGTTACATTTCGACGCTGGACTTGAAGCACGGTTACTGGCAAATCCCAATGGCAGCAAGCAGCAGGGAGTACACTGCATTCACAGTGCCAGGTCGAGGACTGTTTCAATGGCGAGTCATGCCATTTGGTTTGCATTCGGCTGGTGCGACTTTTCAGAGAGCATTGGACACGGTAATAGGCCCGGAGATGGAGCCCCATGCGTTCGCCTACTTAGACGACATCATAGTGATAAGCGCAACGAAAGAACAACACATAGCCAACTTGAGAGAAGTATTCCGACGGCTGAGAAAGGCCAACCTAAAACTTAATCAAAAAAAATGTTCGTTTTTTCAGAAGAAGCTAGTATACCTAGGGCATCTGGTGAGCGAGAAAGGAATCCAGACGGACCCCTCAAAGGTGGAAGCCATGAAAAACCTTAAGGCACCCACAAACCTGAAAGAGCTTAGACGATGCCTAGGAATGGCGTCGTGGTACCGCCGATTCGTGCCCAATTTCACAACAGTGGTACAACCGATGACAGAGCTGTTGAAAAAGTCTCGGAAGTGGTCGTGGAAGGAGGAGCAACAAGCCGCACTAGACAGCCTCAAGAAGTGTCTAACGTCCGCGCCTGTCCTAGCATGTCCGGAGTTTGGAGAAAAGTTCACGCTGCAGACGGACGCGAGCGACTACGGCCTCGGAGCAGTACTCACGCAAACCATTGATGAGCAGGAGCAGGTCATAGCTTACGCCAGCCGGAAGCTGTAAAAGGCCGAGTCGAACTATTCGGCTACAGAAAAGGAGTGCTTGGCGATCGTGTGGGCGATCAGAAAACTCAAATGCTACCTGGAAGGATACCGATTTGAGGTGGTCACAGACCACATGGCATTAAAATGGTTGGATTCAATTGAGAGCCCCACAGGAAGGATAGCGCGCTGGGCTT
The DNA here is from genome assembly GCA_035044585.1 of Scaptomyza polygonia. Lineage (NCBI taxonomy): Eukaryota > Metazoa > Arthropoda > Insecta > Diptera > Drosophilidae > Scaptomyza > Scaptomyza polygonia. The sequence continues at coordinate 81,972 of JAWNNU010000348.1, forward strand.
TAGAGCTACAGCAATACCAGTTTGACGTCAAATACAGGAAAGGCAAGCTCAACGTGGTGGCAGACGCTTTGTCACGAGACCCGTTAGAGCAGCTCCAGCAAGCCGTTGTTCAACAGTTCCCCGGAGGGTGGATCCCGAAGATGCTGGAAAAGATAGCCAAGGAACCATCTAAGTATACAGACTACGTGGAAGAAAACGGACAGCTATACCGACACCTGGGCCACCACGCGGATGACGAGGACTACATCCCGTGGAAGCTATGCGTCAGCGAGGAACAAAGAAGGCGAGTGTTATTGGAATGCCACGACGCGCCGACGGCCGGGCATCAGGGAGTCCGCAAGACGATTATGAGGTTGTCCCAACGATACTACTGGCCTGGGATGTTCAGAGATGCAGCCAGGTATGTCAAATGTTGCGAAAAATGCCACCTGTTCAAGACCGAACAAAAGAAGCCAGCCGGATACATGCTAACCCGCCAGGTGGCAGAGCCAATGGCGATACTGTGCGCAGATTTCGTGGGCCCCTTACCGCGATCAAAACAAGGTAACACGATGTTATTGGTATTTCACGACGCATTCACAAAGTGGGTGGAATTGGTGCCCCTGAGACGAGCAACAGCGGCCACGTTGCAAAAGGCTTTTCGCGAACGGATCTTATGTCGGTTCGGAGTACCAAAGAGGTTTGTTTTTGACAACGGAGTGCAGTTCACAAGTCGGATTTTCAAAGCGTATTTGAACTCTCTTGGCGTAGAGATGGAACACACCGCCCCATACTGCCCTCAGGAGAACCCGACCGAGAGAACCAACAGGACGGTAAAGACGATGATCGCGCAATATATTTCCGGAAATCAAAGTTCTTGGGACCAGTTGATACCCGAAATATCTTTAGCCGTCAACTCGAGCATCGCAGATTCAACAGGATTCTCCCCAGCATTCTTGATGCAAGGAAGGGAACCTCGCTTGCCAGCAACGTTGTACGAGGAGAAAACGCCAGGTACAGGAAGCACACCGCAAACGCCGGAACAAAGGGCAAATAGGCTAAAGGAAGTGTTCGACATAGCGCGAAGCAACCAGCAGCGAGCTTCAACTGATCAAGGGAGAAATTACAACCTGCGACGAAGGGAATGGAGACCGACGATCAACGAGCTTGTCTTGTTGAGGACGCACCAACTTTCGAAAGCCAGCGACGGGTTCGCAGCTAAGTTAGCACCGAAGTACGAGGGACCATATCGGGTGAAGAAGTTCTTCTCACCAAATGTAGTGCGCTTGGCAAGAGACGGGGAACGGAAAAGCCGAGTTGCAAGCGTAGCACAGCTAAAACCTTTCCAGCAAGAGGGAGAAGAGGCCGAAACGAGTCGGGCAGAAGCATAACCAGAGAAAAAACAAACCACAACGAAACTCTTATACTAACCCAAAACTTGTCAAAAACACACATCCAGAATTTAAATAGTAATTTCGTAATAACCAACAATTATGTTTCTCTCAACAGAAAATGAGCAAAGAAACAGTTTTGAAGTTTGAGGAAGGCACCCACTGGCGGAAGAAACTAACCAAGGTGGAAGAGGCTTGGGGCGCAAACGGACCAGCATTACGAAATAAGTGCACGAGGACACGGTGACGGACACGGTGGGAGATTTCCACGTCATGCAGACGGTCGTCACAACGACAACATTTATCGAAGCCAAGAAAGAGGCAAGCCCCTGCAACGACGAAGAAAGCGAGGAAGAAGGCATCCTTGGACGGGAAGAGGAGTTGGACGAGATAGCAACGGAGACAACACGACAACAAAACTCACGCCGAGTATGCGCCAGTATGGGCCCCGGAACAATCGTCGGAGGAGAACTTCACCCCGGCAGGTGCAGATGAGAATGCAGGAGCACCACCCGAAGTACCGGAGAACTGGACATGTCACCCAGACACAAGCATCGTGACCAAGCGGGCCGTCGAGGAGATCACGCGGGAGCTGCGCGTGCGGAGAGGACGAACGTCGAGGGACCGGCTCAGGGTGATGGCAGGGTCGCGATCACGAAGAAAGGGGGGGGGGGGGGTGTGAGGTAGGCCCGGCGCGAGCCTCCCAGGTTATTAACAAAGATATTATATAAATACTTAGTACTTATTATTACTTACATACTCACGCTAAAATATGAATTGTTACTTAAATACTTACTAGTTATCATTATTTACATACTTAAGCTGAAATACGAACTTACTTATGAATTACGAGTCATTATTAGTACTTTCGATATGTATGTATAAATTAATGTAAGACAGACGCGAGAGCGAGCAGAGGTTCGGCAAGGCATCAGAACGCAGCGCAGCAAGAGGGCCGGGCAGCCAAGCCGGCGACAAAAGAGCGAGGGCACGCCCGCGACACGCGACCCAATTGTCGCGAGCGAGGGCAGCGAAGAAGCGCGCTGACCTGAAGTGCGAGACCGGCAAGATAGTTAGAAAACGAGCATGCGGATGAGCAGACGCGATCGCGGAGTTATAAACCAGAGCCAGCAGTAAGAGTAGAAAAGCTAAGTCTGTAAGTGATAGGAGAAGGTCAGAACAATAAAAGGAAATGAAATAACCCCGAAACTACATGCGTTTAGATTAGAAAGTTAGCTGACCTCGTATCCCCCTAGCCGTCGAGGTGCCTATTTTCTGCGGTGCCTGACGAATGTCGCGACACTTACCTTCATTTCGCGAACGTCTCTGATGTTAAATATAAATATCTTGTGACGTGGACCGTGGACAGACTGAGATCTGTACCCCGGCAAATTAACTACTTTACAACTTGCGGTTTATTAAACGTTAACAATTGACTTCTTGAGTATTTAATTTTTAATTTACAAAGCTTAATATTAATTTTATCAAAGAAGTCTCTGTTATGTAATAATGTTTGATTAAGTAGGCGGATGGCACATGGGACTTTTCCCAACGACACCAGTTGACGGTTTCCTAAACCACGGCAGTTCAACGGTGTTTGTTTGAATTTAAATACGGAAGGCACCTCGGATTGTCGAATAAAACTTTTAGGACTACCCGAGTCAAGGAGAGAAAAAATCTTTGTAAACTCACTGCTTTTCACTTGATTTGACACAAAGGCAACACTCATCAGCTGTAGATGCTCAATTTTATGACGTCGTCAGCAGCGGCAGCATTGGAAGCGATGGCGTTCATCACCTTAAACGGGCAGTTTTTGTAGATGTGGCCCGTCTTCCCATACTTAAAACACGACTTGGCTGCTCTGATCGGCTTCTTGCACTGCGACTTGTAATGCCCGAATTGAGAGCAATTGTAACAGCGTACCTCACTCGCGGCAGGGGCGGCAGTTGTGTACGGCAGGGGGACACTCTGGACGGCAGGCGGTCGAGGTAGAGGCTGGGTTACCGCATTTACTTGTCTGTTGGCGCTGGATTGGATGCACCGTCTCTCATACCGACCCAGCAGCGTCTTAAGATCACCGATGGTACGGGCTGCGTAGAGCATACCCACTGCCGGAGAGTTGTCCATAAGCCCGTCGATTATTGGGTCAACCAATTTGGACTCTGGAATCGAGCCATTCATTGCGATCTCCTGCATCTCAATGGCGTATCTCAGATATCCCTCTCCAGGCTTCATGCGTCGATTTAGAAGAGCCGCATAAACTTCCTCGGTGCTTCTGGCCCTGCCAAACTCGAGTATTAAAACGCTTTTCATCTGTTCATACGTACGCACCGTTAATGTGCGCATGAGTACTACTGCAGTTCCTTCTAATAACCGACGACATACAACCAGTCGCAAGGCGGTCATCCAGATGGAGTATTTCACTGGCGTCCTCCAAGTCGCTGATCCACTTGTTTACATCGTAAGCGTTGTCTGCCGAAAACCGCGGGACCATGGACTCGATCACACTAATGTCTGTTACCCGCTGACTGGGTACGCCAGGAGACACATCGATCTGCTGTTGCAAACTCGCAATTTGCTTTTGCAATTCCAAGACTTCCTTCAGTTTACGTAAGTTAGCTAAATGCTCATCCAGGTTCAAAGACACGGGAAGCGGGGTGACCGCCAGAACAGCAGACGGCAAGACAGCAGCCGGCACAGTTGACAGCAACATTGACTCCGGAACGGCAGAAAGCGAGGCGGCAGCAGGAGCATATGACGGCAGAGTTGACGCTGGAACGGCAGACATTGAGGCAGCAGCAGGTGCATATGACGGCAAGGTTGACGCTGAAACGGCAGAAAGCGAGGTGGCAGCAGGAGCATATGACGGCAAGGTTGACGCTGAAACGGCAGGCAGCGAGGCGGCAGCAGGAGCATATGACGGCAGAGTTAACGCTGGAACGGCAGAAAGCGAGGCGGCAGCAGGAGCATATGACGGCAGAGTTGAGGCTGAAACGGCAGACAGCGAGGTTGCGGCAGTAGCATATGACAGCATAGTTGACGCTGGAACGGCAGGCAGTGAGTCGGCAGCAGGAGCATATGACAGCAGAGTTGACGCTGGAACGGCAGGCAGCTAGGCGGCAGCAGAACTGGTCGACGGCAAAGTTGACGCTGAGACGGCAGGCAGCGAGGCGGCAGCAGATCTGGTCGACGGCAAAGGTGCAGCTGGGACGGCAGGCAGCGAGTCGGCAGCAGACTTTGACAATTCTGACACTAGTTTGCGTATTTGTATTATCGTTGACAGCGGCGGCACTTCCACATTGTGTGCCTTCAGCATTTTCATCATTTCATCCTTATTCAGGCCCATTGTTGTAGATTGGGCGTTGAATATTTATTTGGCGTTGGGTGTTGAATATTTATTGGGCGTTGGGCGTTGAATATTTATTGGGCGTTGGGCGTATCACACTTCTGAGCTGTAAACTCTCTATTTATTCGTAAAACGATAAACGATTATATATATAATTAATGTTTCTTTATTTGGTTTCACACAATTGCGTGCGCTTGAAATCAGGGGAACCGGAAAAGAGAGCGAGATCAGTTAAGTGTGGCCAAACCACACTTAACACTTAAAAACTTAACACTTAAAACTAACATCGGTACTTAAATACTATCTTACAATATATCGATACACTAACATAAAATAGGCAGGTTTTACATAAATACAATAACATAAATACTTTACAATATTTTTAGATTAACAATAAGTTCTTATCCTACAGTGATTTTTGTTGAACACTATCCACCAAGGCTAGCGTGTTATGCATATATAGGTAAAGCACAGACCGTCTTATATATAAACTGTGCAATTGGCAGTAAAAGCTCTTTCTCATGTTTTCGAGCTGGGAACTTCTCTTGGTTTTGCCGGGTTTAGCCTTCGCTTCAGTAAGTTTGAGCGAGCGCGGAAAGAAATAGCGTGTTGCCAACGTTTTTGTTTCACTTACCGTTGCGCACGTCGTCAATTGTACGACAACCAAAATCGGTAAATGCTTGTAACTATTTGTATTTAAGTGTTCGATACATGTATTTATTGATGGGCCTGCTTGAAGAGATTTTTGTTATTTCTGATATTTTTCCATTTTCTGTGTCGGCGGCAAACGACATTGACAATGCTCTACTGAATACACTTTCGGAGTTTGTGTGCGTTTTTTCATAGCTCTATGGTGCCATAAAACTGAAAAATAAAAGAAAATTAATGACCAGCAATTGAATACAGATATTTGGCTGTGTTTGTTCGTGGAATATGAGTGTTTCACAAAATCGCTTAATGCTCATGAACTAATGGATAGATTTTCCTCAAATTAATTTCATTTTAAAGCCAAGCCTTCAAACTTTATTTTAAACTATATATTTATATGTATTGATTACATTTTCTATTGAAAAAATGAGAACAAAAAAATGCAAAGTTTTGCTTCATTTTGAAGACTTTAAATTGCTCTAGCAATATCAATACTCTGATTTTTTGGAATTTAAGTTTAGATGAGGTAAACAAACGTTCCCACATTCAAATTTTCAATACTTTTGCCAAATATATAACTTTTTAAGGCAATAAATCAGTGCAAAAATCACTACTTTTTTTTCAATTGCAAATTGCTCAAAAACTCACCGATGAAATTAAATTATTTTTTAAAAGAAAATAGACCCGTAACTATCCGAAGAGATCCTTTGCTCAGCTTCAGACAGTCCTCAGTTCTCTTCTTGTTGTAACTACCTAGCATTGATTGCTATATATAAGCATAAAAAAGAAAATAATAATTTATTGAATTTAGTTTACTTTTATTTGTTTCGGTAGCCGTTAATGCATTTGATGTAGAAGGTTGCATTGAAAGTTCAGCAGTTTCTTTATGTTGCTGTTCTTGTGCTTGATGCTCCTCTTGTTCTTGTTGCTGTGTTGAATGTTGAAGATGTTGCGGTATAGGATGTTGTTGTTGCTGTATTTGTTGTTGTTGTTGAGCAAGAAGCTGTGCTTGCTCGCCCTATCTCTTTTGATATTCTACCATATATAAGATATGTTTTTGCCTTTTTGTTTCTTCAGCAGTTGTTCCATTTGTAGTCTGTGGCTGCTCTTGCCGTTGATCTAATGAATCATGCATCGTTTTTAATAAAACACCATAATTTCAACACCATAATTATACGGAATGTACTTACTTCCATTACACACAAATTTATTTTAAAATAAAATTGATTTGTTGTGGGTTTGTTCGGTTCTTATTCTTTTGCTTTAGCGCAGCGAGATTCGAACAAACAGAATTTTAAAATGCAACTGTCCTGTGCCACACACTTATTTTTTGTGCCTGCTACCGAACCACACTTGGCGACAACGACACCATTCTGTCGCCCCGCTAAAACGATTATTCCCAAAGCAACAACGAGTAAAAGCAACAACGAATCAAAGCAACAACGAACCAAGGCAACAACGAGTCAAAGCAACAACGAAAAAACAAAACAATACATAGCGACAGCAAAGCAGCAGACACATCGTGTTATGTTCGTTAGCAAGACTTCGTATTTTAAAGTTATTCTCTGCCGCTACACCACTACAATCATACTCAGATGAATATGTATATGAAATTTTTTAGTCGGTCCAGCACGGCACTCTAAATTTGTTTGTCGGTCAAGCTCAGTTCAGCACGGCACGCTACATTTGTTTGCATGTATTCAACTGACAGATATTGATACCCGTGATCCCGGAGTTACTGTGAAAGGGGGTCACCACGAAAGTCAACTGGGGGTTTGCAGAGTCCCCTGCAATCCACTGCTCTCCCGATATACCGCTCGGGGTGCTTACCGATCGAGCAATTCTCAAAGATTTTTGCATCGTTGTAGCTTCCCGGAATACCATCAACGGCATCTCGAATGCGCAGTTTGTCGTCGCATACAACTTGCAGCTTTATCGAATATTTGCGAATAAATTTCATGCATTTTGGCTAGCTTCTCGAAAAGCTTTATCTCGCTGCCATCAATGTAGCCTTCGCAGTGTGGCAATTCGTGAAAAGTGCGCTCCACAAACTACTAGCGCTCGGTTACATCAGGAAAATTTATAAATCTGGGCATCAGTCGCAAAATTGCAAAGAACACCCTGTCAGTAATGTTGGCCAAAGTTCCACCGTCACAAGCCCCAAAGACTGTGCTTAGGGTAGTATGGATGGGCGTGGCATCAAAAGCTTTAATGCATTTTTTTCGGGGTTTTTAATTACCTATCGTGGCACAAAATTTGGTGGGTCTAGCTCAAAAACTGTAAAAGATATAAGCATTTCTAATTTTAAACTGCGGGGTGGGCTGTGGGCGGAATGGGTAAGTGGAGCTCCAAAACTTTGATGCAAATTTTTGGGGGTCAATAATAGTTATCTTCCTACCAAGTTTGGCGACTCTAGCTTAAACACTTTCGAAGATATACGGAATACCGTTTTTAGCGAACGTTGGGGTGGTTTGGGGCGGCTAGGGCAATATTGATAGGCGTGGCATTCAAAGTTTTTACGAATTTGGTTGGCGATCGTTGTCACATGTGTTAGCAATAAATATGGTGGCTCTAGCTCTAAAACTGTGGAAGATATAGGCATTTATGTCTTTAAACTGCGGGGGGCTTGGAGCGGAATGGGTGGGTGTGGCTCTAAAATTTTGCGGGTTGTTAGTAACTATCTTCTCCCCAATTTTGGTAGTTCTAGCTTTAAGGGCGAGCGAAATAGGTGAATTAATCGATTTTGAGTTATTGAACTTATCGATTTGCGAACCCCCCAGTTATTGTAGAACCTCTATCTTGACACTCTAATTTGCTATGCCATAGATAAAGACATTTGCAAAGTTTCAAGTCTCTAGCTTGAAGGGTATGCACAAACCCAATATACTCCTTTTACCTTCGGTATACCTTAAGTTCAAAGAAACGTTCGTTTTATTTTTAAGCTACATTATTCGTGAGAGTACGCAAAGATAGTTCTATATTCGTTAAGATAACACAACATTCTTAAAGTGCTTGTTAAAGCATATGTATTTGGTAGGCTTTAATCTTTTATGATTCTTGTGGCTTATAGCTCGGACATTGAAAGAGCGAAATAACGTTGTTCCTTATATGAAGGAAATTGTAAAGCTTACTTCCTAGATTTTAGCTTCACTAAATTCAGGCTTAACAATTTTTTAGGACATAATTTTTTTTTTTTTTGACCTCATTTGCCTTGGTAAGACTTCAAAATAGTGTAAGGGCCATTTTAGTGATGTTTATTGATTTTGTTTTAATTTTTTATTTTAATTTAATTTTATTTTTTTCGCTTTTTATCTTTATACATTGGCTTTTAATTTAAGTGCAAGCCAATTTTAGAACCAATTTATACCGCATAAATAGAAGCATCCTTGAACACAGATATTATGTTTATTATTGATCAATATTTTGATCAGCTGCCTGTCGTAGGCTGCCTAGGTCTGTTTGTCAATTTTTAGCTATCGAGATTAAACTTTGTTCAAAATCTAGTTCTTTTTGTTGGTTTTTGCTTTTTTGCTTGCAGCTTATTAATTTTTCAAAGCCACTTAGATCCGATCCGTGAACTATATATTTTATCTAACATTCCGATGCAAGATTGGCTCTAGGGAATGATTCTTAGAAATATCATGAAGGCTTTATGAGTGTATACAATATTCTGCCTTCCAATGATAGTTGCCTTGTGTGTTTATATCGTTTTATTTTTAATTTCTTAAGTCATTTGACTTACCTTATTTAAATGTTTTTTTTCTTTTTTTTTCTGATAGACTAACACGGTGACATTTTAGCTTTTCTTCGATGTACTTTTTAAGTATAATATCAACAACACTCTAATATTTTTGTTTACCGGTCGTTGTCTCGTTTTAAAACTGATTTGCTATTAGGCGTGTAACATCGACCCCCAGGATAAAATTTCGCTTAATGGGCATCCAAAGTTTCTAATTCTCATTACAAGAATAGACTTTACATAATTGCTTTTTATTTAAACTATAAACAGTAATATATAGAGTTGATTAATCGAATTCACATGTATTTCGCTACATGAAACACATGAGTCTTGCACCTTTCACACTAAAGGAGCTTCATATATTTTCGTTTTAAAGAGCTTAAAGACCAATTTGCTTGCCTATGCTTGGCAAGTTATACAGTTTACAAAACTAGTGGAAATAATATTAAATTTCTTCTTTGATTTTAGTTGGTTCTTTCCCTATGGCTGCTTTTTAACGCACTTTGAGATTATATCATTAGTAAATGGAATTGGCTTAACATACTCCTGTTTGCTTTCTAATTTTTATTTTATTTAATTATTTCTGCTACATCTCTTTTTTTCCATTCCTTGCTTTTCGATTTGCTTCACTCCTATTTATTTATTTTTATACCCGATACCGAAGGTAAAGAGTATATTGGGTTGGTGCAATGTCCGCAATGGTGTCTGTCCGTCCGTCCGTCTCTCCGTCTGTATGTTCACAACTTAATTCCAAACCTTTCAAGTTAGAGACTTGAAACTTTGCAAATGTCTTTATCTACGGCATAGTAAATTAAAGTGTCAAGATTGGAGTTCTACGATAACTAGGGGGCTGGAAAATCGATAAATTCGTTAACTTAAAATCGATAAACCCAGCTTTTTCGCACGCCCTTAAAGCTAGAACTACCAAATTTAACGAAAAGATAGCTCAATAGATTTGCAAATGTCTTTATCTATGGCATAGTAAATTAAAGTGTTAAGATTGGAGTTCTTCGATAACTAGGGGGCTGGCAAATCGATAAACTCGATAACGCAAAACCGATAGATCCAGCTATTTCGCAAGCCCTTACAGCTAGAACTACCAAATTTGGGGAGAAAATAGCTGCTATCAATCCCCAAAAAACTGCATCAAAAATTTTGGATCCTCGCCCACCCATTCCGCCCCCAGGCCCCCCCCCGCAGTTTAACACTAAAATGCTTATATCTTTTACAGTTTCTGAACTAGAGCCACCAAATTTGGTGCCAAGATAGGTGTTGACGATCTCCAATCAAATTTATATGTGAATGCCAGGCCTATCCATTCTGCTCTAGCCACCCCCAACCGCCCTAACGCTTCGTTAAAAAAATCCAAATTTTTTGGGTTACTTCATCACCAATCCTGGCACCAAGTTTAGTGGCTCTAGCTCAAAAGCTGTGGAAGAAATAGGAGTTTTTGATTTCAAAACGCAGGGGGCTGGAGAACGGGTCGACATGGCTCCAAAACTTGGATGCAGTTTTTTGGGGGTCATTAACAGTTATCTTCCTACGAAAACTTGGTAACTCTAGCTTAAGCACTGTGAAAGATACACGCATTCCCGTTTCTAGTGGAGCGTTTGGGCGGTTTGCGGCGGCTAGGGCAGTATGGATTGGCGTGGCATCCAAAGTTGTGATGCATTTTTTTTTTTTTTTTATCGATTTGCCAGCCCCCTAGTTATCGTAGAACTCCCATCTTGACACTTTAATTTACTATGCCATAGGTAAAGACATTTGCTAAGTTTCAAGTCTCCAACTTGAAAAGTGTGGAAAAAAATTGCTAAAATACGGACGGACGGACGGACAGAGGACAGACACCATAACGGACATTGCACAAACCCAGTATTGTCAGTATTGACACGCATGTCATCCAAAACTTTTTTGCGTTTGTTTGGGGGTTGTGATCTCCTATCTTGTCTTTAACTTTGGTGGTTAAAAACTGTAGAAGATTTAGGCATTTTTAGTTTTAAGCCGTGGGGGGGTTGGGGGTGGAATAGGTGGATGGGGCTCCAAAACTTCGATGCGGTTTTTTGGGGGTCGTTACCAGTTATCTTCATACTAAATTTAATGACTCTTACTCAAACGCTTTGAAAGATACACTCATTACTGTTTTTAGTGAAGCTTTAGGAAGGTTGGTGGTGGCTAGGGCAGAATACCTATCTTGGCAACAAATTTGGTGGCTCTTGCTCAAAAACTGTAGAATATTTAGGCATTTCTGTTTTTCAACTGCGGGGGTAGGAGAAAGGGAGTCCATGGCTCCAAAACTTAGATGATTTTTTTTTTTTGGTCGCTAACCGCTATCTTTCTACTAAATTTGGCGACTCTAGCGCAAACACTTTGGAAGATACACGCATTACCGTTTTTAGCGAAACGTTAGGGTGGTTTGGGGGCGGCTAGGGTAGTATGGATGGGCGTGGCATCAAAAGTTTGGTGGCTCTAGTTCAAAAACTGTAAAAGATATAAGCATTTTAGTGTTAAACTGCGGGGGGGCTGGGGGCAGAATGGGTGGGCGTGGCTCCAAAATTTTTGATGCAGTTTTTTGGGGATTGATAGCAGCTATTTTCTCCCCAAATTTAGTAGTTCTAGCTGTAAGGGCTTGCGAAACAGCTGGATCTATCGATTTTGCGTTATCGAGCTTATCGATTTGCCAGCCCCCTAGTTATCGTAGAGCTCCAATCTTAACATTTTAATTTACTATGCCATAGATAAAGACATTTGCAAAGTTTCAAGTCTCTAACTTGAAGGGTGTGGAAAAAAGTTGCGTTCATATAGACGGACAGACGGACAGACACCAAGACGGACATTGCACAAACCCAATACACTCTTTACCTTCTGTATCGAGTATAATCACAACTTTTTTTTCAATTGCAAATTGCTCAAAATGTCAACCATAGAATCGATTTAATTTTATTTAATAGAAAAAAATTGATTTCGTTTCGTTTGGTATATATTCGGTCATGACTGATAGCTTCTAAATGTTGAAATTTCATTAAGATATTCGGGCATAATTAAATCTCCATACATAAATTCTTCCGTGCCAGGAGTGTAAATGAACAAGTTCAGCTTCAGCGTCAGTTCCAAACATAAATAAAATATTTGTACCTCAATTTTATAAATTCAGGAAATTTGCGTGCAAGTTTTGCAATACCATAATCCATATCGGAATTATAAATGCACAAATCTTAGTTGGACACTCTTTAGATATTGCAACAGATAACATATTTATGGAATGTAACTTTCTTGTGTTCAGCGAAACATGGATGGATATGAACCAACCAGTACCAAAAGAAGGCTTCCAACTAATTTCTCATTTTAATAATTTAGAGCAACGTCGTCGTGCATCTGGAGTAGCAATCTACGCAAAAAGTACTATGTTCACATATTGTACTCCAATCGATATTTCAAACAGGCATCTGATCGATAGCAATATAGGCGACATTTGTCTGTCTAAAATTAAAATTAATAATTAAAAAAAAATGTATTCTTGGCTCTGTATATTTTCATTCAAATGTATCCCAAAATAACAAACAACAAATGCTTTTTTTCTGCCATACTGAAATGCTCATCGTAGGTGATTTAAATTTAGAAATGACATCTGATTGTTCATTTGCAGAAATTATGCAAGAAAAGTTAAAATTAACGTTTATTAAAAATGCTGCAACCACCTTAGCTCCGACCAATATAGATTTAGTATTTGCAAAAAATTTAAGTGTATCATTAATGAATTACATATCGCCCTTCCACAAACCAGTCATATCAAAAGTCACATTTCAAATATCAAACAAATATACAATGTTAGATCTAATTATGCAGAAACTTTGATTTAATAAATTATATCATATTTATATTTCAAGTCAATGTTTGTGTTACTTATATCAGAGATGCTAACCAGTGTTGCAGTAAAAAGCACAAAATTAGTCAAATGACAACACAGTTTAAATAAAACATTTATGTGGTTGTTGTTAATAGGCTACCGCTTCATAATTTTTGTTGCACAAGGACAGACGTATTTTACGGTTTACCTTTGCGCCCGTGTGATCTAACACAGGCTGTCCACTTTTTGAAGTAGAATACGTCTTACCTTTTGGTAGTGAGTGTGCTATCCAAAAAAGTTGTTGTTGTGTTATGGTTGCTTCACAAAATCGCTCATTGCTCATGAACTAATAGATAGATTTTCCTCAAATTAATTTCATTTTAAAGCCAAGGCTTCCTTTATTTTAAATTAAATATATATATATATATAAATATTCTATTTTCATTTTCTATTAAAAAAATGTAGACCAAAAACATGCAAAGTTTTGCTTCATTTTGAAGACTTTAAATTGCTCTAGCAATCTGAATAATCAATTACTCCGATTTTTTGAGATGAGGTAGACAAAAACACCCGCATTCAAATTTTTAATACTATTGCCAAATATATAACTTTTTAAGGCAAAAAATCAGTGCAAAAACTCTACTTTTTATACTCGATACGGAAGGTAAAGAGTATATTGGGTTTGTGCAATGTCATGGTGTCTGTCCGTCTATCCGTGCGCCCTTCTGTCCGTCTGTATGAACGCAACTTTTTTCCACACCTTTCAAGTTAAAGGCTTGAAACTTTGCAAATGTCTTTATCTATGGCATAGTAAATTAAAGAGTCAAGATTGGAGTTCTACGATAACTGGAGGGCTGGCAAATCGATAAACTCGATAACGCAAAATCGATAAATCTAGCTATTTTGCAAGCCCTTACACAAGGTATACTTAATAAGGTAGCCGCACTTGCTCGCTCGCGACTTCTTACTTAAGTGTCAAAATGACAGTAGAGAGAGAGAAAGAAAGGCGCCATTGCAATAACACGTAATGTCTGTAGCACAAGAAGTTTTAGACGAAAAAATCGTCCGCGGAGATGCGTCGCTCACAACTGCTGCTAACAGACTGACAATTTAAGAAGTCAAAAGAGGGCGAGAGAGCGAGTAATGCCACCTAGTTAAGTATGCCTTGCCCTTACAGCTAAAACTACCAAATTTGGGGAGAAGATAGCTACTTTAAACTTCCAAAAAACAGCATCAAAACTTTTGGAGCCACGCCCACCCATTCCGCCATCAGCCCCACAGTTTAAAAACTGAAAAGCTTATATCTTTTACAGTTTTTGAGCTAGAGCCACCAAATTTGGTGCCAAGATAGGTGATTACAACCCCCAAAAAAAATTCATATAAACTTTGGATGCCACGCCCATCTATACTGCCCAAACCGCCCCAACGCTTCACTAAAAACGGGAATGCGTGTATTTTCCAAAGTGTTTGAGCTAGAGTCACCAAATTTGGTAGGAAGATAACAGTTAACGATCTTCAAAAAACTGCATCAAAGTTTTAGAGCCACGCCCCCCTTTTTTTAGCCCCTCAGCATTTTGAAATCAAAAACGCCTATATTTTCCACAGCTTTTGAGCTAAAGCCGCCAAATTTGGTGCCAAGATTGGTGATGAAGAAACCCAAAAAATTTGGATGACGCCCCCACCCATACCACCCCCAGCCCCCTTGCCAACATAATCTACTAACTTTGAGCTAGAGTCACCAAATTTGGTATGAGAATAGCTATTGACATGATACACAGATCTTCAGCAAAAATTTTGATGCCACGCCCCCATACCGCCCCCAGCCCCTACCTTTAACAATTTTTGAGCTAGATTCACCAAATTTGGAAGGAGCATAGCTTTTTCCAAATTTGGATGACGCCCCCACCCATACCACCCCCAGCCCCCTTGCCACCATAATCTACTAACTTTGAGCTAGAGTCACCAAATTTGGTATGAGAATAGCTATTGACATGATACACAGATCTTCAGCAAAAATTTTGATGCCACGCCCCCATACCGCCCCCAGCCCCTACCTTTAACAATTTTTGAGCTAGATTCACCAAATTTGGAAGGAAGATAGCTTTTTGGCATTTTGATCTGCACCAGACTGTCTTTGAGGCAGCGTAAAACCCTGCCGTATCCGCACCCCATTGCAATCAGGCCTCTTTTAATCTGTTTTACTACTGGTATCGATTATATCGCAGTCGGGTGCGTCCAACTGCAACGTTGCTACATGTTTTTCAATTGCAAATTGCTCAAAAAATCAATCATAGAATCGATTTAATTTTTTTTAATAGAAAAAAGACTTGATTTCCTGTCGTTTGATATATATTCGGTCATGACTGATAGCTTCTAATTGTTGAAATTTCGTTAAGATATTCGGGCATAATTAAATTTTCATACTACTATTTGTATATTTGTTCCTAACGCTACAAGTTTAAAACTTATAATTTTGATTGCTAGTCATTACAATCGTGTAATTCTTTTGTTGGCATTATTCCAATATTCTATAATAATTATTACAACTATTATTATCATTACTATTATTATTATAATTTTTTATTTTTATTATTATTAATATTATGCAAATTTTTGGGGGTCAATAATAGTTATCTTCCTACCAAGTTTGGCGACTCTAGCTTAAACACTTTCGAAGATTTTCGGAATACCGTTTTTAGCGAACGTTGGGGTGGTTTGGGGCGGCTAGGGCAATATTGATAGGCGTGGCATTCAAAGTTTTTACGAATTTGGTTGGCGATCGTTGTCACATGTGTTAGCAATAAATATGGTGGCTCTAGCTCTAAAACTGTGGAAGATATAGGCATTTATGTCTTTAAACTGCGGGGGGCTTGGAGCGGAATGGGTGGGTGTGGCTCTAAAATTTTGCGGGTTGTTAGTAACTATCTTCTCCCCAATTTTGGTAGTTCTAGCTTTAAGGGCGAGCGAAATAGGTGAATTAATCGATTTTGAGTTATTGAACTTATCGATTTGCGAACCCCCCAGTTATTGTAGAACCCCTATCTTGACACTCTAATTTGCTATGCCATAGATAAAGACATTTGCAAAGTTTCAAGTCTCTAGCTTGAAGGGTATGCACAAACCCAATATACTCCTTTTACCTTCGGTATACCTTAAGTTCAAAGAAACGTTCGTTTTATTTTTAAGCTACATTATTCGTGAGAGTACGCAAAGATAGTTCTATATTCGTTAAGATAACACAACATTCTTAAAGTGCTTGTTAAAGCATATGTATTTGGTAGGCTTTAATCTTTTATGATTCTTGTGGCTTATAGCTCGGACATTGAAAGAGCGAAATAACGTTGTTCCTTATATGAAGGAAATTGTAAAGCTTACTTCCTAGATTTTAGCTTCACTAAATTCAGGCTTAACAATTTTTTAGGACATAATTTTTTTTTTTTTGACCTCATTTGCCTTGGTAAGACTTCAAAATAGTGTAAGGGCCATTTTAGTGATGTTTATTGATTTTGTTTTAATTTTTTATTTTAATTTAATTTTATTTTTTTCGCTTTTTATCTTTATACATTGGCTTTTAATTTAAGTGCAAGCCAATTTTAGAACCAATTTATACCGCATAAATAGAAGCATCCTTGAACACAGATATTATGTTTATTATTGATCAATATTTTGATCAGCTGCCTGTCGTAGGCTGCCTAGGTCTGCTATCGAGATTAAACTTTGTTCAAAATCTAGTTCTTTTTGTTGGTTTTTGCTTTTTTGCTTGCAGCTTATTAATTTTTCAAAGCCACTTAGATCCGATCCGTGAACTATATATTTTATCTAACATTCCGATGCAAGATTGGCTCTAGGGAATGATTCTTAGAAATATCATGAAGGCTTTATGAGTGTATACAATATTCTGCCTTCCAATGATAGTTGCCTTGTGTGTTTATATCGTTTTATTTTTAATTTCTTAAGTCATTTGACTTACCTTATTTAAATGTTTTTTTTCTTTTTTTTTCTGATAGACTAACACGGTGACATTTTAGCTTTTCTTCGATGTACTTTTTAAGTATAATATCAACAACACTCTAATATTTTTGTTTACCGGTCGTTGTCTCGTTTTAAAACTGATTTGCTATTAGGCGTGTAACATCGACCCCCAGGATAAAATTTCGCTTAATGGGCATCCAAAGTTTCTAATTCTCATTACAAGAATAGACTTTACATAATTGCTTTTTATTTAAACTATAAACAGTAATATATAGAGTTGATTAATCGAATTCACATGTATTTCGCTACATGAAACACATGAGTCTTGCACCTTTCACACTAAAGGAGCTTCATATATTTTCGTTTTAAAGAGCTTAAAGACCAATTTGCTTGCCTATGCTTGGCAAGTTATACAGTTTACAAAACTAGTGGAAATAATATTAAATTTCTTCTTTGATTTTAGTTGGTTCTTTCCCTATGGCTGCTTTTTAACGCACTTTGAGATTATATCATTAGTAAATGGAATTGGCTTAACATACTCCTGTTTGCTTTCTAATTTTTATTTTATTTAATTATTTCTGCTACATCTCTTTTTTTCCATTCCTTGCTTTTCGATTTGCTTCACTCCTATTTATTTATTTTTATACCCGATACCGAAGGTAAAGAGTATATTGGGTTGGTGCAATGTCCGCAATGGTGTCTGTCCGTCCGTCCGTCTCTCCGTCTGTATGTTCACAACTTAATTCCAAACCTTTCAAGTTAGAGACTTGAAACTTTGTAAATGTCTTTATCTACGGCATAGTAAATTAAAGTGTCAAGATTGGAGTTCTACGATAACTAGGGGGCTGGAAAATCGATAAATTCGTTAACTTAAAATCGATAAACCCAGCTTTTTCGCACGCCCTTACAGCTAGAACTACCAAATTTAACGAAAAGATAGCTAAATAGATTTGCAAATGTCTTTATCTATGGCATAGTAAATTAAAGTGTTAAGATTGGAGTTCTTCGATAACTAGGGGGCTGGCAAATCGATAAACTCGATAACGCAAAACCGATAGATCCAGCTATTTCGCAAGCCCTTACAGCTAGAACTACCAAATTTGGGGAGAAAATAGCTGCTATCAATCCCCAAAAAACTGCATCAAAAATTTTGGATCCTCGCCCACCCATTCCGCCCCCAGGCCCCCCCCCCGCAGTTTAACACTAAAATGCTTATATCTTTTACAGTTTCTGAACTAGAGCCACCAAATTTGGTGCCAAGATAGGTGTTGACGATCTCCAATCAAATTTATATGTGAATGCCAGGCCTATCCATTCTGCTCTAGCCACCCCCAACCGCCCTAACGCTTCGTTAAAAAAATCCAAATTTTTTGGGTTACTTCATCACCAATCCTGGCACCAAGTTTAGTGGCTCTAGCTCAAAAGCTGTGGAAGAAATAGGAGTTTTTGATTTCAAAACGCAGGGGGCTGGAGAACGGGTCGACATGGCTCCAAAACTTGGATGCAGTTTTTTGGGGGTCATTAACAGTTATCTTCCTACGAAAACTTGGTAACTCTAGCTTAAGCACTGTGAAAGATACACGCATTCCCGTTTCTAGTGGAGCGTTTGGGCGGTTTGCGGCGGCTAGGGCAGTATGGATTGGCGTGGCATCCAAAGTTGTGATGCATTTTTTTTTTTTTTTATCGATTTGCCAGCCCCCTAGTTATCGTAGAACTCCCATCTTGACACTTTAATTTACTATGCCATAGGTAAAGACATTTGCTAAGTTTCAAGTCTCCAACTTGAAGGGTGTGGAAAAAAGTTGCGTTCATACAGACGGACAGACACCAAGACGGACATTGCACAAACCCAATACACTCTTTACCTTCTGTATCGAGTATAATCACAACTTTTTTTTCAATTGCAAATTGCTCAAAATGTCAACCATAGAATCGATTTTATTTTATTTAATAGAAAAAAATTGATTTCTTTTCGTTTGGTATATATTCGGTCATGACTGATAGCTTCTAAATGTTGAAATTTCATTAAGATATTCGGGCATAATTAAATCTCCATACATAAATTCTTCCGTGCCAGGAGTGTAAATGAACAAGTTCAGCTTCAGCGTCAGTTCCAAACATAAATAAAATATTTGTACCTCAATTTTATAAATTCAGGAAATTTGCGTGCAAGTTTTGCAATACCATAATCCATATCGGAATTATAAATGCACAAATCTTAGTTGGACACTCTTTAGATATTGCAACAGATAACATATTTATGGAATGTAACTTTCTTGTGTTCAGCGAAACATGGATGGATATGAACCAACCAGTACCAAAAGAAGGCTTCCAACTAATTTCTCATTTTAATAATTTAGAGCAACGTCGTCGTGCATCTGGAGTAGCAATCTACGCAAAAAGTACTATGTTCACATATTGTACTCCAATCGATATTTCAAACAGGCATCTGATCGATAGCAATATAGGCGACATTTGTCTGTCTGAAATTAAAATTAATAATTAAAAAAAAATGTATTCTTGGCTCTGTATATTTTCATTCAAATGTATCCCAAAATAACAAACAACAAATGCTTTTTTTCTGCCATACTGAAATGCTCATCGTAGGTGATTTAAATTTAGAAATGACATCTGATTGTTCATTTGCAGAAATTATGCAAGAAAAGTTAAAATTAACGTTTATTAAAAATGCTGCAACCACCTTAGCTCCGACCAATATAGATTTAGTATTTGCAAAAAATTTAAGTGTATCATTAATGAATTACATATCGCCCTTCCACAAACCAGTCATATCAAAAGTCACATTTCAAATATCAAACAAATATACAATGTTAGATCTAATTATGCAGAAACTTTGATTTAATAAATTATATCATATTTATATTTCAAGTCAATGTTTGTGTTACTTATATCAGAGATGCTAACCAGTGTTGCAGTAAAAAGCACAAAATTAGTCAAATGACAACACAGTTTAAATAAAACATTTATGTGGTTGTTGTTAATAGGCTACCGCTTCATAATTTTTGTTGCACAAGGACAGACGTATTTTACGGTTTACCTTTGCGCCCGTGTGATCTAACACAGGCTGTCCACTTTTTGAAGTAGAATACGTCTTACCTTTTGGTAGTGAGTGTGCTATCCAAAAAAGTTGTTGTTGTGTTATGGTTGCTTCACAAAATCGCTCATTGCTCATGAACTAATAGATAGATTTTCCTCAAATTAATTTCATTTTAAAGCCAAGGCTTCCTTTATTTTAAATTAAATATATATATATATATAAATATTCTATTTTCATTTTCTATTAAAAAAATGTAGACCAAAAACATGCAAAGTTTTGCTTCATTTTGAAGACTTTAAATTGCTCTAGCAATCTGAATAATCAATTACTCCGATTTTTTGAGATGAGGTAGACAAAAACACCCGCATTCAAATTTTTAATACTATTGCCAAATATATAACTTTTTAAGGCAAAAAATCAGTGCAAAAACTCTACTTTTTATACTCGATACGGAAGGTAAAGAGTATATTGGGTTTGTGCAATGTCATGGTGTCTGTCCGTCTATCCGTGCGCCCTTCTGTCCGTCTGTATGAACGCAACTTTTTTCCACACCTTTCAAGTTAAAGGCTTGAAACTTTGCAAATGTCTTTATCTATGGCATAGTAAATTAAAGAGTCAAGATTGGAGTTCTACGATAACTGGAGGGCTGGCAAATCGATAAACTCGATAACGCAAAATCGATAAATCTAGCTATTTTGCAAGCCCTTACACAAGGTATACTTAATAAGGTAGCCGCACTTGCTCGCTCGCGACTTCTTACTTAAGTGTCAAAATGACAGTAGAGAGAGAGAAAGAAAGGCGCCATTGCAATAACACGTAATGTCTGTAGCACAAGAAGTTTTAGACGAAAAAATCGTCCGCGGAGATGCGTCGCTCACAACTGCTGCTAACAGACTGACAATTTAAGAAGTCAAAAGAGGGCGAGAGAGCGAGTAATGCCACCTAGTTAAGTATGCCTTGCCCTTACAGCTAAAACTACCAAATTTGGGGAGAAGATATCTACTTTAAACTTCCAAAAAACAGCATCAAAACTTTTGGAGCCACGCCCACCCATTCCGCCATCAGCCCCACAGTTTAAAAACTGAAAAGCTTATATCTTTTACAGTTTTTGAGCTAGAGCCACCAAATTTGGTGCCAAGATAGGTGATTACAACCCCCAAAAAAAATTCATATAAACTTTGGATGCCACGCCCATCTATACTGCCCAAACCGCCCCAACGCTTCACTAAAAACGGGAATGCGTGTATTTTCCAAAGTGTTTGAGCTAGAGTCACCAAATTTGGTAGGAAGATAACAGTTAACGATCTTCAAAAAACTGCATCAAAGTTTTAGAGCCACGCCCCCCTTTTTTTAGCCCCTCAGCATTTTGAAATCAAAAACGCCTATATTTTCCACAGCTTTTGAGCTAAAGCCGCCAAATTTGGTGCCAAGATTGGTGATGAAGAAACCCAAAAAATTTGGATGACGCCCCCACCCATACCACCCCCAGCCCCCTTGCCAACATAATCTACTAACTTTGAGCTAGAGTCACCAAATTTGGTATGAGAATAGCTATTGACATGATACACAGATCTTCAGCAAAAATTTTGATGCCACGCCCCCATACCGCCCCCAGCCCCTACCTTTAACAATTTTTGAGCTAGATTCACCAAATTTGGAAGGAGCATAGCTTTTTCCAAATTTGGATGACGCCCCCACCCATACCACCCCCAGCCCCCTTGCCACCATAATCTACTAACTTTGAGCTAGAGTCACCAAATTTGGTATGAGAATAGCTATTGACATGATACACAGATCTTCAGCAAAAATTTTGATGCCACGCCCCCATACCGCCCCCAGCCCCTACCTTTAACAATTTTTGAGCTAGATTCACCAAATTTGGAAGGAAGATAGCTTTTTGGCATTTTGATCTGCACCAGACTGTCTTTGAGGCAGCGTAAAACCCTGCCGTATCCGCACCCCATTGCAATCAGGCCTCTTTTAATCTGTTTTACTACTGGTATCGATTATATCGCAGTCGGGTGCGTCCAACTGCAACGTTGCTACATGTTTTTCAATTGCAAATTGCTCAAAAAATCAATCATAGAATCGATTTAATTTTTTTTAATAGAAAAAAGACTTGATTTCCTGTCGTTTGATATATATTCGGTCATGACTGATAGCTTCTAATTGTTGAAATTTCGTTAAGATATTCGGGCATAATTAAATTTTCATACTACTATTTGTATATTTGTTCCTAACGCTACAAGTTTAAAACTTATAATTTTGATTGCTAGTCATTACAATCGTGTAATTCTTTTGTTGGCATTATTCCAATATTCTATAATAATTATTACAACTATTATTATCATTACTATTATTATTATAATTTTTTATTTTTATTATTATTAATATTATTATTATTATTATTATTATTATTATTATTAATATTATTATTATTCCCCCCCGTGGACTGCCACCTTGACGTGGTGGGGGGGCCCGCACCTAAGCACGCCAAGCCAGGCGTGTTATTGTGTCGCTAAGAGCAGTCCTAAGGGAAGAAACCCTGAAATAAAATCTAAGGGAAGGAACCCTGAAAGAAAACCAAAAATGAGTGTTGAGCAAGGAGATAAAATTACGGTGCAGGGGGTCGGATCCCCAGTACCGGCGGCCGTCAGGGGTGTTCAAGCGGGCCCCGGGGCGTCGAGATCATGCAACCGCGAAGCATCGCAGGTGGACCAGTTGGCCTGCGTTGCTGATAAAGAGTCAAGTGAGCAGTATGCGCCAACTGCGGAAGCGTCAAATGCTGAGACTGGAAAGATAGAGGGAAATCGACCCTTCCAGAGGAGCTCTAGAATGCAGAGGACTCCACCACGAGCTCTGGCTCCAGAAAATGGTGTGGGGAAGGATACGGCGGTTGGAGTCACGGATTTTCCAGTAGCGGATTCCACACCCAATCCCTCAAAAAAAATCCAAAGCTCATCCCGGTCCAAAAGCAGACAGCTATCATCGTGGGAAAGGACACACCGTCAAACACTGCGAAGACTGGAGAGCCAAATTTGTCTAAGAGAGCGCAGATTGTTAAGGTCCGAAGAGAGGAAGAAAAACTAATAGCAAGGTGCCTAGAGGTTGTTACCAAGATGAAGGCGGCAACGATTCGGCAAAAGAACATCTCTAATGATGTTAAACATGGCCTTGCCACATTGGAGGAAACTTTTTCTGCCATGAAGGCCTGCAGGACAATTTGGAACGGCCTAGAGGTAGATGGGAAAAAGAGGACACAAAATAAGGAGGAACAAATAACTTGTACGCCAACTGAGAAACGCTCAGCTTCCAGCTCTGCGGAGCAGAATGTTAGAAAACGCACAAAGACGTTGGAAACTTGTCCAGAACGTTTGGTCATCTCGAAAAGGACTAAACGGGTGCTTAAGCTGGCAGCAAAGAAGAACATGGAGGAGCTAACGCCCTTGTCAAAGAAAGATGTCCCTAGAAAGGAGCCAGCTCTTGAGAAGAAAAAGAAGGGAAGAATTAAAGCCAGGACAAGAGCGGAGGCGATCTTGATTCGTCCCGAGGGAGGTCGGTCCTATGCCGATATTCTTAAGGAGATGAAAGATAAGGTGCGCCCGGAAGACTCAGGTGTCCAAGTAAGGACCATCCGAGAGACCAGAACTGGGGGTGTACTGCTGGAAATTTGACCAGGCTCCAAGAACAGTGCTGCCTTTCGGCACTCAATTGCGGCGGCGCTAGGGGGACAGGCAGACGTTTCCTCCCTGAAACCAAGGTGTTCTATGGAGATCCGTGACATCGATTGCCTAACAGAGGTGGCCGATATAAAAGCAGCCCAGTCTTGGAGAAGTTAAGGTCGGATTCATCCCCGGGACTCTGAGGGGACAAAGGCTGGCAGTGGTTGAGATGAATCAGTGCGATGCATCTTACTTCTTGGAGCGCGGTAAGATCCGCATTGGCTGGGTAAGCTGCCAAATTAGGGAAAGAATCCCTGTGACACGCTGTTTCAGATGTCTCGGATATGGACACTTGGCCAAGGGGTGCAAGGGGCCTGATCGAAGCTCCTTGTGCTACAAATGTGGAGCAGCTGGTCATAAAGCCCAGACGTGTGGAGCGCCGTCACGCTGCTTCTTATGTGCCGACAAGGGCCTAAACGAAGAGGGCCTTGGACACAAACCAGGATCCGGAAATTGCAGAACGTTCAAGGAAGCGCTCCAGAAGGCCAGAGAGAAAACGCAATGATTCGCGTTCTCCAGGCAAACACGAATAGGTGCCGAATAGCCAACGATTTACTTCATCAGTTGGCAATAGAGAAGGGGGCAGACCTGCTGCTGCTGAGTGAGCAGTATCGAAATAAGGAGTCCACCTCTTGGTACTCCGATAACCTCGGCACGGCAGCTATCTGGGTGATGGATCCAAACAAGGTCCAAGTTGCCGATCACGGTCGAGGGAATGGATATGTCTGGGTGAGGTGCGGGGCGGTGACATTCTTCAGCTGCTATTTCACGCCTAATCAGACGATCGAAAGCTACAGAGGCCAGCTGGACGGACTGGATGATTCAGCGATAGGGTCTTCTGGACACAAAGCGGTGGCCGGAGACTTCAACGCGAAAGCTCTGGAATGGGGTATGCCCTACCCAGACGGCCGGGGTAAGCTCATGCTTGAGATGGCCGCGAGAGTGGGGCTTATTGTTCTGAACATAGGAGATGTTACGACCTTTCGGAGACCGGGATATGGGGAAACAATCCCTGATGTTTCATTCTGCTCAGAGGGCCTCGGTTCTCTCGTTCAGGGGTGGAAGGTCATTGAGGACTACACCGGTAGTGACCACCAATACAAAATATTTGATATGGTAAGCAACGGTGGCTCACAGCACAGAGAGACACGAAGGCAATCCACCAGATGGAATCTCACGAGGATGATGACTGAGTCCTTTCAGAGCAATATCGAGGGGGGCGCTGCACTGATGGAAGAGATTTATCAGAATGGGGGCGTAACAGCGGAGACTCTGACGGCTTCGACAATGAGTGTCATCAGGACGGCTTGTGAGGCTTCTATGCCCCGCAGTAGGCCCCGACACGGAAAAAAACCGGTTTACTGGTGGAAACCGGAGATAGCGGACCTGCGCAGGAGATGCCACAGGCTTCGTCGTGCCGCGCAACGTGCGAGGAGCCGAGTCGAAGCAAATGAAAAGTCGGCTGAACACAAGGCTGCGAAAAAGGAGCTGCGTCGAGCCATCAATCAGAGCAAGGTGTTGGAGGGAGTTGGTGGAAGATGTGGACAGGGATCCCTGGGGACTGGGCTACAAACTCGTAACCAAAAAGCTGGGGGCTCTGAAACCTGTTGAGCCTAAAGAAGCCGTGCTGATGAAGAGCATAGTTGATGCTCTGTTCCCCCAGCACCCGATAAGGCCGCAGAGGTATTGGAGCCAAATGGAAGAAATCCCTCTGTATACACTGGAAGAACTGGAACAGGCGGTTCTCACAATGAAGGACAAAAAGGCACCAGGCCCGGATGGGATACCGAGTGAGGTTCTGAAGCTAGTCTATCACCAGAATCCAGGTCTACTACTGCAAATGTACAATGTATGTTTGGTAAAGGGCGTATTCTTTACAGGCTGGAAAACAGCAAGGCTGGCACTAATCAGCAAGGGAAAAGGCAATCCGGACTCTCCATCGTCCTACCGCCCGTTGTGTATGCTAGACACAGCGGGAAAAGTGATGGGAAAGCTGATCAAGGCTAGGCTAACGACAGCAATTTCTAACGCCGGTGGACTCTCGCCGAGACAGTACGGGCTTAGAGCTGGTAGGTCTACGAGAGATGCGGTTCTTGAGGTAGTTGCAGCGGTCAAAAGAGCCGAGCACCATAACCACTTCTCCCGACGAGTGGTTCTCCTAGTGACCCTTGACGTAAGGAACGCGTTTAACTCGGCTAGGTGGGCAGATATGATGGAAGCTCTGGAACAAAGCTTCAATGTGCCGGCGTACTTGCTCCGAATGATCGATTCCTACCTTTTGGATCGCGGACTCCTCTACGAGACCAGCGAGGGACTTAAGAGAAGTGTAGTCACATCGGGAGCGGCTCAGGGATCTATCCTAGGACCAGATCTCTGGAACGCCACTTACGACGGACTACTGAGACAGGAAATGCCAGAGGAGTCATGCCTCATTGGGTATGCTGACGACGTTGCTGCACTGATTGCAGCGCGCGACCTGGAAAGGGCCCAACTTAAGCTCAACCAAGTGATGAGAACTGTTGGAAGCTGGATGGCAAAACATGGGCTTTCGCTGGCACTACAAAAGACGGAGGTTGTAGTTCTGACGAAGAAAAGAATACCGACGATCGTCTCAGTGAGAGTCGGAGATGATACGATCATGTCGAAACCGGCAAGTAAATATCTTGGCATGCTAATAGACACCAAACTGAGTTTCTTCCACCAGATCAGGCAAGCAGCTGACAAGGCTGCGGGGGGCGTGGCCGCGCTCAGTAGGCTAATGGCCAATGTTGGAGGCCCATCTTCCAGCA
This sequence comes from Scaptomyza polygonia, assembly GCA_035044585.1. Taxonomy (NCBI): domain Eukaryota; kingdom Metazoa; phylum Arthropoda; class Insecta; order Diptera; family Drosophilidae; genus Scaptomyza; species Scaptomyza polygonia. The sequence goes on from JAWNNU010000348.1 coordinate 108,460, forward strand.
AACGCCGCCTACTGATGAGTGCAGTTCAGTCGGTCTTACTGTATGGAGCAGAGATTTGGGCCAACTCTCTGGAAAAAGTGATGTACCGGATGAGGCTCGCGCAGGTACAACGAAGGGGGGCCTTGAGAGTGGCCTCGGCCTACCGCACGGTATCTGAGCCAGCGGTATTGGTGATCGCCGGAGTGACTCCAATACACCTCCTTGCTAAGGAGCGGCGTGCTATTTTCTTGAGGAAAACTGCACAGGAAGGGGAAATTGCGTCCGAAGACGAGAAAGCCCGTACAATCCGCGAATGGCAGAGTCTGTGGCAGAGTGAAAGTAGAGGAAGATGGACGGCGCGTCTCATTATAGACGTGGAGCCCTGGATCAGAAGGAAACATGGTGAGGTAGATTACTACCTTACACAGATTCTCTCGGGACACGGCTACTTTCGCCACTACCTTCACCGAATGGGAAAGTCAGCATCACAAGATTGTTTGTACTGTCCTGGATGCAGAGACAACGATGAACATACTTTCTTTGTGTGTCAAAAATGGGACTGGCACCGCTTGATGCTGGCTCAGCAAACAGAAAGTGCAATTACACCGGATAATATAGTAGCGGTGATGCTTCAGACGGAGGGTAATTGGGGCCGAGTGGCACAATACGTACAGCGGATGCTAAGGGCCAAGAAGGCCGATCTGGATCGGACTCAGGGTGAGTCTGAGGTTGTAATAATTTCGAACTCACCCTGAGCTCGGTTTGGAGCGGCCCTCTTGGCCGATCGAGCTTGTAATAAGTGAGTAAGAAGAAGATGGCGTTTAAGGCCATATAACGGATCTAGCCCGAAGTAATGTGTTAAACGGTTCCGGGCTAGTGTCCGAGGTGAGTCGCGTTGCTCGACCGTAGGGGAGGGGTTTTAGTGGGTGCAAGCCCCACATACCTCTCCGCGACGACAGATTGAGAGATGCGCAAAAGCATTTTCCCTCCCCGAAAAAAAAAAAAAAATTATTATTACTAACATTCACATTACTTTCATTATAAATTTTATTTGTATATATTGTATATAAATTATTGTACAGTGTTACTCTAAAGTATTCTTTTAACTTACTTCTAAATTGAGAAGCGTTTCTAATGGTCTTTACTTGTGTTGGTAATTGGTTTCAAAGGCGAACAGCCTAGATGTAAAACTGCCTTTCAGAACATGCAAGATTTGTTCTTATACAAAATATATTATTGGTTCTTTAGGACGTGCTTAATCGAAGATTTTTAAAAAGATACTCATCTGCCTGGTATATATATACTTTTATGAAAAAGAATTAAAGTCTTATGTTGCTGTTGTTATTAGGCTACCGCTTTATAATTTTTGTTGCACAAGGACAGACGTAATCTTCGGTTAACCTATGCGCCCGTGTGATCCAACTCAAAATAACATTTTTTTTTTGGTATTCTCACGCCCTATTTTAGCCCAATATTATTACATAAGCCGTTTATTTAATATGGATATGGCGATAATGGCGATTTGTGCACCCGGCTTTGATGAGAGGATTGGAGCGGTCTTTCCAAGACTTTTGGGCAGTCATATAACAACCCACAATTGACTACATATATAGGGCTAATGCATCGTGTCATTGCCCCGATAAACAACTGTTGGCAAAACCCATTTTCTCCGCCGACTGCTTCAAAATCTCCTTCAAAATTTTCAGACAATGTTCGTGGTTCATTATGCCATCAATATACACAAGAATTCAAAAATTCACTGCCAAAAATGTTCCATTTACTTTCATCTAAGAATGTAACATCATTCCACCAGCTTTGGTCTTCTTTGAATACTCCTGGGACATCGTTAACTTTAATTTAAAAAAAATCAAAATTAATATTCATTTGGTTAAATTTTGCTGCTTACGGCAACCAGTTAGCCCCAGTACCAAAACCATATTTAGTGCGGGCGAAAAGAGCTGAAAGGTGTCTAACGATCAACACGGAACGCATCGCGCAACGCAAAATAAACGCCAACACACCAGCGGCATCGTCGGCTTTGCAGTCGCTTTACACAAGAAAAGCTAAGAAACAACGACATCGGTAGACAAAGTTCAACAATTTAAGTTTACTCGGTTAGCAGAAAAACAAAATAAAAACGTACGTCTGTGCATTTTTATTATGTACGTATATAGATACACGTAAATATATACGTACATCCAACTTCATACGTGCATATTACTCAGTCAGCGTCACTTTCGGATCCGCTCCCTGCCAACCAACCAGCCAGCCAGTCGTTTTTGTTGTAGATTTGCCAATTTTACCTTGCTGTTGTTTTCTTGCACAACAGTCTCCAACTTAAAGAGCGAGTAACGTGACGTGTTATTGTTGTCGGCAACGAGCGCGATAAATTATTTTTTTTCGCCAGCTTCCTACTTAATTCAACAACAGCGAGCAATAGCAAAGTCAAAAAAAAAAAAACAGTCTCAAAGTACCCAAAGCAAACGATACGAATGCAGAGGTACAGCGTGTGTGTAAAAATGTAAAACTCTGCAAAATAAAAAAAAAGGAAAACACGAACAAGGTACAAAACAAAAGGCAGACGACAATTGTTTCAGCAAACAACTCATAAAGAGAGCGTAAAAGAGTGAAAAAAGTGGAGAGAACGCCGGCAGAGCTCAGTGCACATAAACACATACAGCGCTCACAGAGCAAGAGAAGTATAGCAACAACGCTGCGCCTACGGGCAGCTGATTTTTATATTTTTGCCGGCTAGTCTGTCAGCTGTTCAACGACGGCGTCGTCAGCGCAACATTGGCTTTTTCTCACTGTTACGTTGTCATGTTAGCCACCGTAGCAACAGCTGCTACTGCAAGCAGTGCCGGCCGCAAACGTAGCTGCAGAACCAGCAACAACGGCAGCCGGCAGCGGCGCTGCTAGTCGCAAGCTATCAAGAGCGTGAGTGTTTTTTTTCGTTTTTCTTTTGTGTGTGTTTCTCTTTAATTATGCTGAAAGCGCTTTGTGCACGTGCCGATACGTTCTGCTTATGGGCCACATTTCTGAGGACCTAGCCAACGTTGTTTTAACATCGCCACAGACCTTTTATATACACATATCGTGCAATTGCTAAATAGAGCAAAGCATAGAAAGTGGCCTACCACCGGCACCCTGAGAAGAGCTTTTATTGCCAATTGCACAGTCTATATCTTAGATTATCTGTGATTAGACTAAAACTAGGCAGATCTTGCTGCATAATGCCACGAAAATAATAGAGTATTGAAGAATGCCAGCATATTTTAAACATGCACGTCAAGCGGCAGAAATCTTACTCAGAAATTGCTAAGATTTTATGCCGCAGTCGTTCCACTATCCAATCCATTATTGGGAGGAGAATATGCCAAAATCTGAAAGGCCAAAAAGTTGACAAGCAGGGATGAGTTCGTTATAAAGCGAATGGTGGCCTCGGGTCCATTCATTAGCGAAAAAAATATTAGTGCAGAGCTTCTTCGATCAAGACAAAAGCAAGTGCATTTGTCAATTCCGACAACAGAAAAAAACGATTGGAGTTCGCAAAACAATATGAATGACGAGTCCAAATATAACATTTTTGGGTCAGATGGACAACTTTGGGTATGGAGAAGAACAGGAGAAGCATTAAACCCAAAAAACACAATTAAGACAATTAAGCACGGTGGTGGGGAGTAATGGTTTGGGGTTGTATAGCTGCAAGTGGCGTCGTTACCTTGGAAATAATTGAGGGAATAATGGACTATTAAAGTTTATATTATTATTATTATTATTGGGATGAGGATCGTGCTCTGCGACCGCTAGGATATTTTGTGCCCTCTTCCTGTTGTGTAAGTTACAGCTCCTCAAACAGCCCAATCGATCGCAGGAACGCGGCGATGTGGCATGGTCGGAGAGCCCTCATCTCTTTTGTAGACAGAAAGGTGCTCTGGAGTCTCATCCCCCTCCAGACACATTCTGCAAAGACTGTCTTCCCCTAACTTGAGATTGTGCAGATGCTTGCGCAGTCTGCAGTGCCCGGTCAAGAAACCTGTGATTATCCGAAGAGATCCTTTGCTCAGCTTCAGACAGTCCTCAGTTCTCTTCTTGTTGTAACTACCTAGCAGTCGCTGGCTCTGTCTTGCCCCCTGCGAAGACCACCAAGCGTCCTCGCATGCATTAAGCAGATCGATGCGACTGCTCTGCCCGATAATCCCTTGTCCTTGCCCACAGAAAGGTTCAGGGCTGTGAAAAGGTGTGCTAGCTCCTCTCCTGACCATTATATCGGCAACCTCAATTCTGGGAATACCCGCATGTCCTGGTACCCAATAAATGGTGACTGTGTTGCTACTGCCCAACCTGTTGAGTGCTTCAATTCATTGCCAAACCAGCTTGGAGACGATCTTGTAAGCACTGAGCCGTTGATCGCTACCTGGCTGTCAGAGAAAAAGGCTATGTCTCTAAGAACGTATCTCCTCTTGATCTTAAGGGAGGCACATCTTTCAATCACTGTCCAAGCAAAGCCTAAGACCCAGTGTAATCCTGTCACATAGCGTGTTCATGAAGTTGCCTTTACATACAATTTTAATGTCATCGGCGTAGCCTTGGCATTCAAATCCATTATCTGTTAGTTTAACTAGTAGCTCGTTTACCACGAGACTCCATAGGAGAGGTGATAGGACACCCAATGTGGACATCCTCTGGTGAATTGGGCCCTGACCGTCATATTGTTGACAGTGACTTCCGCTATTCTTTGGCCTTCACTGAGCATTGTAGGCTGTCAACTAGGTCTAGGAGAGCCAATTCTGTCGAATTTCCTTCTCTAAGCAGGATGATGATCATGCAAGGGACTTGACACTATGTGCGAGGTCCTAATGTGATTGTCAAATACCTTTTCGAGGGTTTTTAGTAGGAAGGATGTCAGGCTGATCGTCCTGAAGGATTTCCCCCACCTTCGGGATAAAAATCACCCTGGCCATCCTCCATGCCCTATGTATGTAGCCCATAGCTAGGCTTCCCCGGAAAATACGAATGAGAAACACCATTAGCTGTTCTATCTCCTTCTGAAGATGGACGGGAAAGATTCCGTCCGTACCTGGGGCCTTATAGGGACTGAGCGTTCCAACAGCCCATCTAATCCTTTGCTGTGTTACTTTGGCTGCAGCCAGGCTCCAGTCCGGTTTCCTGTTGGGGACCGTTTCGTAACAGCTGTCAGTGTTGGTGATCGTTCTACAAAGTGGAAAGTGAGTTTGCAGGAGAAGTTCTGCCTTCTCCTCCTCATTATCCGTGAAGGAACCATCTGGCCTCTTAAGACAGAGCTCGGATAGCACTTTGCCCTTCGAGACCGCCTTAAAGACTCTTACAGCTGGTTTGGCCTGCTCTAGAATAGAGCAAAATCTCCGGAAGTGAGCACGCTTGCTGTACCGGATTTCTATGTTATATTCTAGTTTCTTGGTGTACAAGTCCCATTTGTCACTATTCTTTTTGGCTGTATTAAATAGCTTCCTGACTTCTGCTCGAAGCATCCCATACTTTTTATTCCACCAAGGGTTATCCCTGTTGGACTTTATGGATTTGGCTGGACAACTTGCATGATAGGCATTCAGAATCGTCTCGCCAACTTTTACTGTGAGTTGCTCTAGCTCTTCATGGGAGGATACCCTCTTACTATGGTTCAGTCTGCTCAGATTTAAACCCAAGCAGGACAGGTACCTGACCTGATGACTTTACTAAACCTGAAATTGCTGCTTATGTCGAAGAGGATGATCCTGTGATCCGACATTGACGGTTTTTTGAAGACTTTCCAATTTTTAACCAGCTCAGAGGCCCCCCCGTTGCCAAAAGTTATATCAAGTGCCTCGGCTCTATTTTTGGTGATAAAAGTGGCTTCAGCCCCCACATTGAACACCGTAAGGTCACAAGCTACAAGATAGTCAAGTAAGCACTCACCTCTTCTGTTATTATCCGTGCTCCCCACGCTACACTGTGCGCGTTTGCGTCGCATCCCAGCTGCAATGGGAGTCTGTTGCGAGCCTACATGGTTAAGGCCGCAGATCCTGCCTCTGACGACCCATGGCTCCTCGATGAGCACCAGCCGCAGGCAGCCGAAGCTGCCATCGCGTGATGCAGGTGATCTGTGCCACGCTGATGGCCACCATCCTTAGAGTTCTGGTTCCCCCTCCGAGGGCGTCAGATATGCCTCTGACAGCGTCCCGGTGGTTGTCTGCTCATCATCGGACGGCTGCTCATCAGTCAAGGCGTCTACCTCGCATCACACGTGTAGCCGCGAAAAGTCCGAGTCCAACTCGGCTTCCCAAGCCGCGATGGCTTTGGCTTCTGCTGCCTCGTCGATGGTGCAGGTGGGTGCTGCCTTGGCTGCAGCAGATGAAGTGCCAGGCACGTCGTCTACTTGCACCTTCGCAGCCGTCTCTGTCGCGGCTTGCTTTTTATGCATCCGGCGCCTCAGTTGACCAAACCTGAAGCTCACCATTATTTTCCTGTTCTTGAGGAGTGTTAGAGCTTCGTCCTCCATACCTAGCGTCAGCACCTTGACGCCCTTGGTCTCTAGGCGCCTGAGCACGCGCCACGTCTCGGTGAGAAGACCCTTGTTCAGCTCAATTTCTCCACCGTCTCCCCAGCTGTGCGTGGCAGGTAGATCGTAACGATATTCGTCTCAGGGATTTCCTCTTGCGGGATGTGCGGAGTTTCACACCCACTGCGGCACTGATGCTTTCAGCTCCAGCCACTTCCTGGAATTCTCGTCCAGACGGTCCACTAGAACTAGACCATCCCGGAATTGGATGCCATTAAAGTTGAGGCTGGCGGTCCAGCCCTTCCTCATCTCATCTACAAGGGCTATCTCCACCGCCGATAGCTCCTCCTTGGTCAGCCGCTTCCTCGGGAAGTCACGAGCCAGTATAGCTAGGTTGGTACCCTTGGCTTCACTAGCGTACGTGGTCGCCTTCGGTCGCTTCGAGACGCTTGAGGTTACTTGGCCCTCCGGAGCCGTGTTGCCTCTACCCTTCTTGTAGTCCTTTGGGAGATCAGCTAGCAACGTATGGTGGAGTTGTCGATTTCTCCCCGCCACGGCTTGGCCGTCGGTTCGCTCGGCTGGAGACGCGGTCCCGATGCTCGAGTGCTCTTCTTCGTGCCTTTTCCGGCTTCAAGCCACGCACGAGGTACCGGAGGTACCACTGGTACAGCAGAAGGTATAGCGGCGTCTCCCTCGCTTGCTGTGTTAGCTCGCAGGGCAGCCACCGGCGCATTGTCGGGCACTGCAGACCCACCCCCTTCGTCTGTCTGTGTGGCGACCTGCTTGAGAGACTTAAAAGTCTCTGCACTCTTCGAGGTACTCGGCCTCGGAGACGAGCCCTTTGGCTGAGCAGTGCTTTTGGATTAAGGTGCCTGAGCCCCTTCCATCCGCTTTGCTGTCTGTTTTGTGGTTAAGCCCCGCATGTTTTTCAAAAATTCGTTTGTGTCCATTAATAGATCCCACTAGTGTTGGGGAAAGTAGTACCGGAGTGTCATAGCCCCCATTAAGACGCCGGGGCCAGGTATACTCACCGAGGCGGCCAGGTATCGGTGAGGCTCTGTTAAAATACAGTCGGTTACCCCTGACTGCAAACCAGCCAATGAGCACGGACCACAAAGCACTCTGGCTTAGGGGGGTGAAGTGGCACCCTTGCCTCATGACGTCACCACTGCACTATGTGAGATGTGGTGGATAGGAATTGGATAGGAACACATGTAGGAGAAGGGTGTGTGTAAGACTATGTTTTGAAGGCGGTCAAACAGGCGCCTTGTCGGTCTCACATACGGTGTGGTACTCGTTCTTGTCTGGGACTGCTTATTCACGACAAGTCGCTATTCGCAGCTAACCTCTTCTAGAGGCCTTGTACTATCCGCAACCTGCGACCCGTTCGGTGGCCTCAGCTTGCCCACCTCATAACCATCTCACTAGCTCATCGGTACCAGAAAAGTTTATATAGATATATTAAAAAATAGTGTGCGGGCAAGCGTGGAAAAGTTGGGAGTATCCGGCTCTATTTTTTTTCAGCATGACAATGACCCAAAGCACATGGCACACAATACTAGAATGAATCTAGCGTACAATACGCCACATATGCTGAAAACTCCACCGCAGAGTCCTGACCTTAATCCGAATGAGTATTGCTAGCATATGTTGGAAAAAAGTTGGAATCACTATGTTAGTTCAAATTCAAAGCAAATTGAGGTTTTGAAAATATAGTGCGCGAAAATTGACTAATCCCACACTGAAAAGCTGGTACTATCCATAGCAAACCGACCTTTTTTGATCTGGTCTTTCTAATTCTGGTTCGAAATATCTGACGGGTTTTCTATTAGGAAAACTCACCACGTTATGTGGAAGCGTTAGCTCAAAAAAGTGTTTACTTTTGTCTGGCGTTCATTAGTTTTCGCTTTGAAAATCCTGCTGTTTCTGAACCAAGCAGCATGATTTACTCCACAGTTGAAGCAAAAAACTGTTGAAAATGAGGATGTCACTGCCTATTTTCGGCTTAAACATTCCGCCCCCCTTGCAATATATTTGCAAATGAAGTGGGTTGGAGCTTGGGGAGCGGACCTTATTGGCTGCAGACTCCAGATAGGATCCACCCAAACGTCGTATTCTGAGCCACTGGCCCATGGTCGCTCGAAAGCACTCCTGGCTGAATAATATAGCCGTAGACATCGGCGTCCAACACCAAACTGACAGCGGATGGCTTAAACTACCTGCATCCGTCAACACAATGTTGGGAACGCTTTCACGGAAGCGTTCCTCAACTGGCGCCTTTGGCGTCCGGAAGTTGAGGTCTTGGATGACCTCCAAGTGGCAGTCCTTGTCGAACGTTCCGTGCTTGGACTTGATGCGGGCACTGACCCTCTCGTCGAGCCCGGTGGCGGAAAGGCCTGGGGCCCTTGCCAAGGAGGCGTCGACGCGGCTGTGCGGACTGCACGGGTCGACCAGTGCTCGCATCTCGAACTTCTTTTCACCGACTATGACAAGGATTGTCACAGTCGGCAGGATGACCAGCTCTAGGGTGGATGGTGGTGTTGGCCGTCGTTGCACTCGGACAGGCGAGTGTCTCCTCTCGTGACGCAGCGAGCATGGAGATGGGCTCCTCGGCCGAGTGTCTTGTGGGGAGCCCGGCGAGTGGTCCTCATCCAGGTGGAGCAGGGTGTGGTGCTCACCACCGCAGATGTAGCATCTCGCTCCACTGCGACATGATCGCCCGGAGTGCCAGGCAGTTGGGGCAGTACTTATAAAAAACTTATAAATAAGTACTGCCCGAAGACGCTTTTCAGCGTTGAGGTGCATGAAGCGCTGGCACTTCTTAAGCGCGTGGACACCCCGACAAACCCGGCAGCGGAAAGATGTCACACCGCGAGGACGACCAGCTTGATGCATTTTTTTTGATGATGTCGATAGCTAGATTCGAATGTTGTCTGGAAAAATTAAAACAAAACAGCAATTAGACAACATACTCTTATGGAACAAAACGGTTAGTCACGACTTTTGAGAGGAGCTTGGAATTGTGGGTTCGGACTGGACCGGAAGGAGGATAAGTTTGGCCACTGGCCTTAGAATAACGCCGCGGTTCGTGAGTACATCGACTACTCGAACTCGGTCATCCTGCCCCGCGTGGGTTTTCTGGACGTGTCTCGGGTAGTTGCCACTTAGTCCTTTTGTGGAGCTCTTTCAAGTATTTTTCCTTCCAACGGAAACAGAAGTGTTGGTTGAGAGCCTTGAGCCGTTGCCATCTATTCAGGATTGACGCTGCATTTCCCTCGATTTCCGGCTCACTGACGTCAAGGAGTGGGCCTCCTACCATGAAGTGCCCTGATGTTAAAGCCAGCAAGTCAGTCACATCCTCTGATAATGGGGAAATCGGTCTGGAATTTAGGCAGGCTTCAATCTTCGCGAAGAGGGTAAAGAGTTCTTCAAAGGTATACTTGAAGGTTGAGGTCGACTTATAAAACAGCGCCTTGAAGCTTTTGACACCAGCTTCCCACAAGTCGCCTATGTGTGGCGCACTTGGTGGATTGAAGTGCCACGATAGACAGTGGTGACTATACTTAGTCTCGACGCGCGTTTTTGTAGCCTCCAAGAAGTCACGAGTAATGACTCTTGAGGCTCCAACAAACGTCTTTCCATTGTCGGAGTAGACTTTGGACGGGCAACCGCGTCATGGCGTCTTGCTATGACGCGAGCAAAGGCTGCTAGGAATTTGTCTGTAGTCAGGTCAGAGGTGGCTTCAAGATGGATTGCCTTTGTGCTGAAGCACACAAAGACACACACATAGCCCTTGGTGATGAGGCAAGCACGACCAGTGTAGTTCTTAAAGTGAAAAGTGAAAAAGTCTATCTTTCTTCCGGTAAGCTACCCATAAGCTGAGTCTGGAGTCTTTTCTTGAATACTACGCAGGCTCGACAGGAGTTGGTCACGGATGTGATCAGAATCTGGAACGAATGAGGCGCATCATTAATTGATTTCCGCCATGCATCGAGATCTGATGCGTGAACTTGACAAGAAGACGGCTATGTGCGAGGTCCTAATGTGATTGTCAACTACCTTTTCGAGGGTTTTTAGTAGGAAGGATGTCAGGCTGATCGTCCTGAAGGATTTCCCCCACCTTCGGGATAAAAATCACCCTGGCCATCCCCCATGCCCTATGTATGTAGCCCATAGCTAGGCTTCCCCGGAAAATACGAATGAGAAACACCATTAGCTGTTCTATCCCCTTCTGAAGATGGACGGGAAAGATTCCGTCCGTACCTGGGGCCTTATAGGGACTGAGCGTTCCAACAGCCCATCTAATCCTTTGCTGTGTTACTTTGGCTGCAGCCAGGCTCCAGTCCGGTTTCCTGTTGGGGACCGTTTCGTAACAGCTGTCAGTGTTGGTGATCGTTCTACAAAGTGGAAAGTGAGTTTGCAGGAGAAGTTCTGCCTTCTCCTCCTCATTATCCGTGAAGGAACCATCTGGCCTCTTAAGACAGAGCTCGGATAGCACTTTGCCCTTCGAGATCGCCTTAAAGACTCTTACAGCTGGTTTGGCCTGCTCTAGAATAGAGCAAAATCTCCGGAAGTGAGCACGCTTGCTGTACCGGATTTCTATGTTATATTCTAGTTTCTTGGTGTACAAGTCCCATTTGTCACTATTCGTTTTGGCTGTATTAAACAGCTTCCTGACTTCTGCTTGAAGCATCCCATACTTTTTATTCCACCAAGGGTTATCCCTGTTGGACTTTATGGATTTGGCTGGACAACTTGCATGATAGGCATTCAGAATCGTCTCGCCAACTTCTACTGTGAGTTGCTCTAGCTCTTCATGGGAGGATACCCTCTTACTATGGTTCAGTCTGCTCAGATTTAAACCCAAGCAGGACAGGTACCTGACCTGATGACTTTACTAAACCTGAAATTGCTGCTTATGTCGAAGAGGATGATCCTGTGATCCGACATTGACGGTTTTGTGAAGACTTTCCAATTTTTAACCAGCTCAGAGGCCCCCCGTTGCCAAAAGTTATATCAAGTGCCTCGGCTCTATTTTTGGTGATAAAAGTGGCTTCAGCCCCCACATTGAACACCGTAAGGTCACAAGCTACAAGATAGTCAAGTAAGCACTCACCTCTTCTGTTATTATCCGTGCTCCCCACGCTACACTGTGCGCGTTTGCGTCGCATCCCAGCTGCAATGGGAGTCTGTTGCGAGCCTACATGGTTAAGGCCCATGGCTCCTCGATGAGCACCAGCCGCAGGCAGCCGAAGCTGCCATCGCGTGATGCAGGTGATCTGTGCCACGCTGATGGCCACCATCCTTAGAGTTCTGGTTCCCCCTCCGAGGGCGTCAGATATGCCTCTGACAGCGTCCCGGTGGTTGTCTGCTCATCATCGGACGGCTGCTCATCAGTCAAGGCGTCTACCTCGCATCACACGTGTAGCCGCGAAAAGTCCGAGTCCAACTCGGCTTCCCAAGCCGCGATGGCTTTGGCTTCTGCTGCCTCGTCGATGGTGCAGGTGGGTGCTGCCTTGGCTGCAGCAGATGAAGTGCCAGGCACGTCGTCTACTTGCACCTTCGCAGCCGTCTCTGTCGCGGCTTGCTTTTTATGCATCCGGCGCCTCAGTTGACCAAACCTGAAGCTCACCATCATTTTCCTGTTCTTGAGGAGTGTTAAGGCCTGGTGTCACATACGCCGTAAACCGAAACCGAAACCGAAACAAAAATATCGATTGCACAAAGAATTGACCAGCGTTAAGTTATCTGCGTTTGTTGAAAACAGGTGATCGTCGATTAACAGCAACCGAATAAAGTCAAAAGTACTTGTTTTGGTTTCAGTTGCTAATGTGCTGAATTCGATTACTATTGCTAACAATTGAAAAATACCGATGTTTCGGTTGCAGTTTCTATCGCAGTCGCAAATGTACTGAATTAGGTTTCGGTTTCGGTTTACGGTGTATGTGACAACGGGCCTTTAGAGCTTCGTCCTCCATACCTAGCGTCAGCACCTTGACGCCCTTGGTCTCTAGGCGCCTGAGCACGCGCCACGTCTCGGTGAGAAGACCCTTGTTCAGCTCAATTTCTCCACCGTCTCCCCAGCTGTGCGTGGCAGGTAGATCGTAACGATATTCGTCTCAGGGATTTCCTCTTGCGGGATGTGCGGAGTTTCACACCCACTGCGGCACTGATGCTTTCAGCTCCAGCCACTTCCTGGAATTCTCGTCCAGACGGTCCACTAGAACTAGACCATCCCGGAATTGGATGCCATTAAAGTTGAGGCTGGCGGTCCAGCCCTTCCTAATCTCATCTACAAGGGCTATCTCCACCGCCGATAGCTCCTCCTTGGTCAGCCGCTTCCTCGGGAAGTCACGAGCCAGTATAGCTAGGTTGGTACCCTTGGCTTCACTAGCGTACGTGGTCGCCTTCGGTCGCTTCGAGACGCTTGAGGTTACTTGGCCCTCCGGAGCCGTGTTGCCTCTACCCTTCATCCTCTTGTAGTCCTTTGGGAGATCAGCTAGCAACGTATGGTGGAGTTGTCGATTTCTCCCCGCCACGGCTTGGCCGTCGGTTCGCTCGGCTGGAGACGCGGTCCCGATGCTCGAGTGCTCTTCTTCGTGCCTTTTCCGGCTTCAAGCCACGCACGAGGTACCGGAGGTACCACTGGTACAGCAGAAGGTATAGCGGCGTCTCCCTCGCTTGCTGTGTTAGCTCGCAGGGCAGCCACCGGCGCATTGTCGGGCACTGCAGACCCACCCCCTTCGTCTGTCTGTGTGGCGACCTGCTTGAGAGACTTAAAAGTCTCTGCACTCTTCGAGGTACTCGGCCTCGGAGACGAGCCCTTTGGCTGAGCAGTGCTTTTGGATTAAGGGGCCTGAGCCCCTTCCATCCGCTTTGCTGTCTGTTTTGTGGTTAAGCCCCGCATGTTTTTCAAAAATTCGTTTGTGTCCATTAATAGATCCCACTAGTGTTGGGGAAAGTAGTACCGGAGTGTCATAGCCCCCATTAAGACGCCGGGGCCAGGTATACTCACCGAGGCGGCCAGGTATCGGTGAGGCTCTGTTAAAATACAGTCGGTTACCCCTGACTGCAAACCAGCCAATGAGCACGGACCACAAAGCACTCTGGCTTAGGGGGGTGAAGTGGCACCCTTGCCTCATGACGTCACCACTGCACTATGTGAGATGTGGTGGATAGGAATTGGATAGGAACACATGTAGGAGAAGGGTGTGTGTAAGACTATGTTTTGAAGGCGGTCAAACAGGCGCCTTGTCGGTCTCACATACGGTGTGGTACTCGTTCTTGTCTGGGACTGCTTATTCACGACAAGTCGCTATTCGCAGCTAACCTCTTCTAGAGGCCTTGTACTATCCGCAACCTGCGACCCGTTCGGTGGCCTCAGCTTGCCCACCTCATAACCATCTCACTAGCTCATCGGTACCAGAAAAGTTTATATAGATATATTAAAAAATAGTGTGCGGGCAAGCGTGGAAAAGTTGGGAGTATCCGGCTCTATTTTTTTTCAGCATGACAATGACCCAAAGCACATGGCACACAATACTAGAATGAATCTAGCGTACAATACGCCACATATGCTGAAAACTCCACCGCAGAGTCCTGACCTTAATCCGAATGAGTATTGCTAGCATATGTTGGAAAAAAGTTGGAATCACTATGTTAGTTCAAATTCAAAGCAAATTGAGGTTTTGAAAATATAGTGCGCGAAAATTGACTAATCCCACACTGAAAAGCTGGTACTATCCATAGCAAACCGACCTTTTTTGATCTGGTCTTTCTAATTCTGGTTCGAAATATCTGACGGGTTTTCTATTAGGAAAACTCACCACGTTATGTGGAAGCGTTAGCTCAAAAAAGTGTTTACTTTTGTCTGGCGTTCATTAGTTTTCGCTTTGAAAATCCTGCTGTTTCTGAACCAAGCAGCATGATTTACTCCACAGTTGAAGCAAAAAACTGTTGAAAATGAGGATGTCACTGCCTATTTTCGGCTTAAACATTCCGCCCCCCTTGCAATATATTTGCAAATGAAGTGGGTTGGAGCTTGGGGAGCGGACCTTATTGGCTGCAGACTCCAGATAGGATCCACCCAAACGTCGTATTCTGAGCCACTGGCCCATGGTCGCTCGAAAGCACTCCTGGCTGAATAATATAGCCGTAGACATCGGCGTCCAACACCAAACTGACAGCGGATGGCTTAAACTACCTGCATCCGTCAACACAATGTTGGGAACGCTTTCACGGAAGCGTTCCTCAACTGGCGCCTTTGGCGTCCGGAAGTTGAGGTCTTGGATGACCTCCAAGTGGCAGTCCTTGTCGAACGTTCCGTGCTTGGACTTGATGCGGGCACTGACCCTCTCGTCGAGCCCGGTGGCGGAAAGGCCTGGGGCCCTTGCCAAGGAGGCGTCGACGCGGCTGTGCGGACTGCACGGGTCGACCAGTGCTCGCATCTCGAACTTCTTTTCACCGACTATGACAAGGATTGTCACAGTCGGCAGGATGACCAGCTCTAGGGTGGATGGTGGTGTTGGCCGTCGTTGCACTCGGACAGGCGAGTGTCTCCTCTCGTGACGCAGCGAGCATGGAGATGGGCTCCTCGGCCGAGTGTCTTGTGGGGAGCCCGGCGAGTGGTCCTCATCCAGGTGGAGCAGGGTGTGGTGCTCACCACCGCAGATGTAGCATCTCGCTCCACTGCGACATGATCGCCCGGAGTGCCAGGCAGTTGGGGCAGTACTTATAAAAAACTTATAAATAAGTACTGCCCGAAGACGCTTTTCAGCGTTGAGGTGCATGAAGCGCTGGCACTTCTTAAGCGCGTGGACACCCCGACAAACCCGGCAGCGGAAAGATGTCACACCGCGAGGACGACCAGCTTGATGCATTTTTTTTGATGATGTCGATAGCTAGATTCGAATGTTGTCTGGAAAAATTAAAACAAAACAGCAATTAGACAACATACTCTTATGGAACAAAACGGTTAGTCACGACTTTTGAGAGGAGCTTGGAATTGTGGGTTCGGACTGGACCGGAAGGAGGATAAGTTTGGCCACTGGCCTTAGAATAACGCCGCGGTTCGTGAGTACATCGACTACTCGAACTCGGTCATCCTGCCCCGCGTGGGTTTTCTGGACGTGTCTCGGGTAGTTGCCACTTAGTCCTTTTGTGGAGCTCTTTCAAGTATTTTTCCTTCCAACGGAAACAGAAGTGTTGGTTGAGAGCCTTGAGCCGTTGCCATCTATTCAGGATTGACGCTGCATTTCCCTCGATTTCCGGCTCACTGACGTCAAGGAGTGGGCCTCCTACCATGAAGTGCCCTGATGTTAAAGCCAGCAAGTCAGTCACATCCTCTGATAATGGGGAAATCGGTCTGGAATTTAGGCAGGCTTCAATCTTCGCGAAGAGGGTAAAGAGTTCTTCAAAGGTATACTTGAAGGTTGAGGTCGACTTATAAAACAGCGCCTTGAAGCTTTTGACACCAGCTTCCCACAAGTCGCCTATGTGTGGCGCACTTGGTGGATTGAAGTGCCACGATAGACAGTGGTGACTATACTTAGTCTCGACGCGCGTTTTTGTAGCCTCCAAGAAGTCACGAGTAATGACTCTTGAGGCTCCAACAAACGTCTTTCCATTGTCGGAGTAGACTTTGGACGGGCAACCGCGTCATGGCGTCTTGCTATGACGCGAGCAAAGGCTGCTAGGAATTTGTCTGTAGTCAGGTCAGAGGTGGCTTCAAGATGGATTGCCTTTGTGCTGAAGCACACAAAGACACACACATAGCCCTTGGTGATGAGGCAAGCACGACCAGTGTAGTTCTTAAAGTGAAAAGTGAAAAAGTCTATCTTTCTTCCGGTAAGCTACCCATAAGCTGAGTCTGGAGTCTTTTCTTGAATACTACGCAGGCTCGACAGGAGTTGGTCACGGATGTGATCAGAATCTGGAACGAATGAGGCGCATCATTAATTGATTTCCGCCATGCATCGAGATCTGATGCGTGAACTTGACAAGAAGACGGCTATGTGCGAGGTCCTAATGTGATTGTCAACTACCTTTTCGAGGGTTTTTAGTAGGAAGGATGTCAGGCTGATCGTCCTGAAGGATTTCCCCCACCTTCGGGATAAAAATCACCCTGGCCATCCCCCATGCCCTATGTATGTAGCCCATAGCTAGGCTTCCCCGGAAAATACGAATGAGAAACACCATTAGCTGTTCTATCCCCTTCTGAAGATGGACGGGAAAGATTCCGTCCGTACCTGGGGCCTTATAGGGACTGAGCGTTCCAACAGCCCATCTAATCCTTTGCTGTGTTACTTTGGCTGCAGCCAGGCTCCAGTCCGGTTTCCTGTTGGGGACCGTTTCGTAACAGCTGTCAGTGTTGGTGATCGTTCTACAAAGTGGAAAGTGAGTTTGCAGGAGAAGTTCTGCCTTCTCCTCCTCATTATCCGTGAAGGAACCATCTGGCCTCTTAAGACAGAGCTCGGATAGCACTTTGCCCTTCGAGATCGCCTTAAAGACTCTTACAGCTGGTTTGGCCTGCTCTAGAATAGAGCAAAATCTCGGGAAGTGAGCACGCTTGCTGTACCGGATTTCTATGTTATATTCTAGTTTCTTGGTGTACAAGTCCCATTTGTCACTATTCGTTTTGGCTGTATTAAACAGCTTCCTGACTTCTGCTTGAAGCATCCCATACTTTTTATTCCACCAAGGGTTATCCCTGTTGGACTTTATGGATTTGGCTGGACAACTTGCATGATAGGCATTCAGAATCGTCTCGCCAACTTCTACTGTGAGTTGCTCTAGCTCTTCATGGGAGGATACCCTCTTACTATGGTTCAGTCTGCTCAGATTTAAACCCAAGCAGGACAGGTACCTGACCTGATGACTTTACTAAACCTGAAATTGCTGCTTATGTCGAAGAGGATGATCCTGTGATCCGACATTGACGGTTTTGTGAAGACTTTCCAATTTTTAACCAGCTCAGAGGCCCCCCGTTGCCAAAAGTTATATCAAGTGCCTCGGCTCTATTTTTGGTGATAAAAGTGGCTTCAGCCCCCACATTGAACACCGTAAGGTCACAAGCTACAAGATAGTCAAGTAAGCACTCACCTCTTCTGTTATTATCCGTGCTCCCCACGCTACACTGTGCGCGTTTGCGTCGCATCCCAGCTGCAATGGGAGTCTGTTGCGAGCCTACATGGTTAAGGCCGCAGATCCTGCCTCTGACGACCCATGGCTCCTCGATGAGCACCAGCCGCAGGCAGCCGAAGCTGCCATCGCGTGATGCAGGTGATCTGTGCCACGCTGATGGCCACCATCCTTAGAGTTCTGGTTCCCCCTCCGAGGGCGTCAGATATGCCTCTGACAGCGTCCCGGTGGTTGTCTGCTCATCATCGGACGGCTGCTCATCAGTCAAGGCGTCTACCTCGCATCACACGTGTAGCCGCGAAAAGTCCGAGTCCAACTCGGCTTCCCAAGCCGCGATGGCTTTGGCTTCTGCTGCCTCGTCGATGGTGCAGGTGGGTGCTGCCTTGGCTGCAGCAGATGAAGTGCCAGGCACGTCGTCTACTTGCACCTTCGCAGCCGTCTCTGTCGCGGCTTGCTTTTTATGCATCCGGCGCCTCAGTTGACCAAACCTGAAGCTCACCATCATTTTCCTGTTCTTGAGGAGTGTTAAGGCCTGGTGTCACATACGCCGTAAACCGAAACCGAAACCGAAACAAAAATATCGATTGCACAAAGAATTGACCAGCGTTAAGTTATCTGCGTTTGTTGAAAACAGGTGATCGTCGATTAACAGCAACCGAATAAAGTCAAAAGTACTTGTTTTGGTTTCAGTTGCTAATGTGCTGAATTCGATTACTATTGCTAACAATTGAAAAATACCGATGTTTCGGTTGCAGTTTCTATCGCAGTCGCAAATGTACTGAATTAGGTTTCGGTTTCGGTTTACGGTGTATGTGACAACGGGCCTTTAGAGCTTCGTCCTCCATACCTAGCGTCAGCACCTTGACGCCCTTGGTCTCTAGGCGCCTGAGCACGCGCCACGTCTCGGTGAGAAGACCCTTGTTCAGCTCAATTTCTCCACCGTCTCCCCAGCTGTGCGTGGCAGGTAGATCGTAACGATATTCGTCTCAGGGATTTCCTCTTGCGGGATGTGCGGAGTTTCACACCCACTGCGGCACTGATGCTTTCAGCTCCAGCCACTTCCTGGAATTCTCGTCCAGACGGTCCACTAGAACTAGACCATCCCGGAATTGGATGCCATTAAAGTTGAGGCTGGCGGTCCAGCCCTTCCTAATCTCATCTACAAGGGCTATCTCCACCGCCGATAGCTCCTCCTTGGTCAGCCGCTTCCTCGGGAAGTCACGAGCCAGTATAGCTAGGTTGGTACCCTTGGCTTCACTAGCGTACGTGGTCGCCTTCGGTCGCTTCGAGACGCTTGAGGTTACTTGGCCCTCCGGAGCCGTGTTGCCTCTACCCTTCATCCTCTTGTAGTCCTTTGGGAGATCAGCTAGCAACGTATGGTGGAGTTGTCGATTTCTCCCCGCCACGGCTTGGCCGTCGGTTCGCTCGGCTGGAGACGCGGTCCCGATGCTCGAGTGCTCTTCTTCGTGCCTTTTCCGGCTTCAAGCCACGCACGAGGTACCGGAGGTACCACTGGTACAGCAGAAGGTATAGCGGCGTCTCCCTCGCTTGCTGTGTTAGCTCGCAGGGCAGCCACCGGCGCATTGTCGGGCACTGCAGACCCACCCCCTTCGTCTGTCTGTGTGGCGACCTGCTTGAGAGACTTAAAAGTCTCTGCACTCTTCGAGGTACTCGGCCTCGGAGACGAGCCCTTTGGCTGAGCAGTGCTTTTGGATTAAGGGGCCTGAGCCCCTTCCATCCGCTTTGCTGTCTGTTTTGTGGTTAAGCCCCGCATGTTTTTCAAAAATTCGTTTGTGTCCATTAATAGATCCCACTAGTGTTGGGGAAAGTAGTACCGGAGTGTCATAGCCCCCATTAAGACGCCGGGGCCAGGTATACTCACCGAGGCGGCCAGGTATCGGTGAGGCTCTGTTAAAATACAGTCGGTTACCCCTGACTGCAAATCAGCCCAATGAGCACGGACCACAAAGCACTCTGGCTTAGGGGGGTGAAGTGGCACCCTTGCCTCATGACGTCACCACTGCACTATGTGAGATGTGGTGGATAGGAATTGGATAGGAACACATGTAGGAGAAGGGTGTGTGTAAGACTATGTTTTGAAGGCGGTCAAACAGGCGCCTTGTCGGTCTCACATACGGTGTGGTACTCGTTCTTGTCTGGGACTGCTTATTCACGACAAGTCGCTATTCGCAGCTAACCTCTTCTAGAGGCCTTGTACTATCCGCAACCTGCGACCCGTTCGGTGGCCTCAGCTTGCCCACCTCATAACCATCTCACTAGCTCATCGGTACCAGAAAAGTTTATATAGATATATTAAAAAATAGTGTGCGGGCAAGCGTGGAAAAGTTGGGAGTATCCGGCTCTATTTTTTTTCAGCATGACAATGACCCAAAGCACATGGCACACAATACTAGAATGAATCTAGCGTACAATACGCCACATATGCTGAAAACTCCACCGCAGAGTCCTGACCTTAATCCGAATGAGTATTGCTAGCATATGTTGGAAAAAAGTTGGAATCACTATGTTAGTTCAAATTCAAAGCAAATTGAGGTTTTGAAAATATAGTGCGCGAAAATTGACTAATCCCACACTGAAAAGCTGGTACTATCCATAGCAAACCGACCTTTTTTGATCTGGTCTTCCTAATTCTGGCTCGAAATATCTGACGGGTTTTCTATTAGGAAAACTCACCACGTTATGTGGAAGCGTTAGCTCAAAAAAGTGTTTACTTTTGTCTGGCGTTCATTAGTTTTCGCTTTGAAAATCCTGCTGTTTCTGAACCAAGCAGCATGATTTACTCCACAGTTGAAGCAAAAAACTGTTGAAAATGAGGATGTCACTAACTATTTTCGGCTTAAACATTCCGCCCCCCTTGCAATATATTTGCAAATGAAGTGGGTTGGAGCTTGGGGAGCGGACCTTATTGGCTGCAGACTCCAGATAGGATCCACCCAAACGTCGTATTCTGAGCCACTGGCCCATGGTCGCTCGAAAGCACTCCTGGCTGAATAATATAGCCGTAGACATCGGCGTCCAACACCAAACTGACAGCGGATGGCTTAAACTACCTGCATCCGTCAACACAATGTTGGGAACGCTTTCACGGAAGCGTTCCTCAACTGGCGCCTTTGGCGTCCGGAAGTTGAGGTCTTGGATGACCTCCAAGTGGCAGTCCTTGTCGAACGTTCCGTGCTTGGACTTGATGCGGGCACTGACCCTCTCGTCGAGCCCGGTGGCGGAAAGGCCTGGGGCCCTTGCCAAGGAGGCGTCGACGCGGCTGTGCGGACTGCACGGGTCGACCAGTGCTCGCATCTCGAACTTCTTTTCACCGACTATGACAAGGATTGTCACAGTCGGCAGGATGACCAGCTCTAGGGTGGATGGTGGTGTTGGCCGTCGTTGCACTCGGACAGGCGAGTGTCTCCTCTCGTGACGCAGCGAGCATGGAGATGGGCTCCTCGGCCGAGTGTCTTGTGGGGAGCCCGGCGAGTGGTCCTCATCCAGGTGGAGCAGGGTGTGGTGCTCACCACCGCAGATGTAGCATCTCGCTCCACTGCGACATGATCGCCCGGAGTGCCAGGCAGTTGGGGCAGTACTTATAAAAAACTTATAAATAAGTACTGCCCGAAGACGCTTTTCAGCGTTGAGGTGCATGAAGCGCTGGCACTTCTTAAGCGCGTGGACACCCCGACAAACCCGGCAGCGGAAAGATGTCACACCGCGAGGACGACCAGCTTGATGCATCTTTTTTGATGATGTCGATAGCTAGATTCGAATG
>JAWNNU010000351.1:0-106877 GCA_035044585.1 Scaptomyza polygonia
TACGAGGAGAAATCGGATCCACCCAAACGTTGTGTTTTGAGCTACTAGCCCATGTTCGCTCGGAAGCACTCCTGGCTGAATTATGTAGCCGTAGACATCGGCGCCCAACACCAAGCTGACAGTGGATGGCTTGAACCATCCAGCATCCGCCAACGCTATGTTGGGAATGCTCTGCCTTGAGCGTTCCTCGACCGGCGCCTTGGGAGACCTGAAGTTGAGGTCGGGAATGACCTCTTAGTGGCAGTCCTTGTCGAACGTTCCATACTTCGATTTGACGCGAGCACTGACCTGTTCATCGAGCCTGGTGGCGGAGAGGCCCAGGGCCTTTGCGAAGGAGGCATCGATGCGGCTGTGCGGACTGCACGGGTCGACCAGTGCTAGTGTCTCAAAGGATTTCGCTCCGACAATGACAAGGACTGTCACCGTCGGCAGGATGGCAAGCTGGCTGGTGGATGGAGGTGTTGGGGCACCTTGCCGAATTGGAGAGTGTCTCCTCGCGTGCCGCAGCGAAGCTGGAGATGGGCTCCTAGGTCGATCACCGCGTGGGGAGCCTGGAGTGTGGACCTCATCGAGGTGGAGCAAGGTGTGGTGTTCACCACCGCAGATGTGGCATTTTGCTCCACTGCGACACGATAGCCCAGAATGCTGATGTGCCAGGCAGTTGGGGCAGTACTTATTGATAAGTACTGCCCGGAGACGTTTTTCCGCGTCGAGGTGCCTGAAGCGCTGGCACTTCTTCAGTGCATGGACACCCCGGCAGACCCTGCAGCGGAAAGAGGCGACACCGCGTGGGCGCTCAGTCTGCTTCGTTTTCTTGGAGGTGGGTGCCATTGCTCTTCGAGTGTTGTCTGGGGAAATATGAACAAAACAGAAATTAGACAACATACTCTTAACGAACAGAATGGTTAGTCACGACTTTGGTATAGAGCTTGGAATTGAATTGTACTGAATTGGAAGGAGGATGAGTTTGGCCACTGGCCTTTTGATGATCCCGCGGGTCATAAGAACATCGACCACACGCACCTGGGCATCCTGCCCCGGGTAGGATTCCTTGACGCGTCCCAAACGCCATTCGTTGGATGGAAGGTTGTCCTCCTTGACAACTACCATGTCGCCCTGTTGCAGGTTCCTCTCCGGTAATTGCCACTTAGTCCTTTTGTGGAGCTCCTTCAAGTACTCTTCTTTCCAACGGAAACAGAAGTGTTGGTTGAGTGCCTTGAGGCGTTGCCATCTATTTAAAATTAACGCTCCATATTCCTCGATTTCCGGCTCATTAACGTCGAGTAGTGGGCATCTTACCAGGAAGTGCCCTGGTGTTAGGGCCAGCAAATCTGTCACATCCTCGGATAACGGGGAAATTGGTCTGGAATTTAGACAGGCTTCAATCTTCGCGAGGAGGGTGGAGAGCTCTTCAAAGGTATATTTGAAGGTTGAGGTCGACTTATAAAAAAGCGCCTTGAAGCTTTTGACACCCGGTGGTGGATCCACTTGGTGGATTAAAGTGCCACGATAGACAGTGGTGACTGTACGTTGTCGCGATGCGTGATTTTGTAGCCTCAAAGAAGTCCCGAGTGATGACTCTTGAGGCTCCAACAAACGTCTTTCCATTGTCGGAGTAGACTTTGGACGGGCAACCGCGTCTTGATACGAAGCGAGAAAACGCTGCTAGGAAATTTTCCGTAGTCAAGTCAGAGGTGGCTTCAAGATGGGTTGCCTTTGTACTTGTGAAAGGACGTGAAAAAGTCGATCTTTCTTTTGGTAGGCTACCCATAAGCTGAGTCTGAAGTCTTTTCTTGAACACTACGCAGGCTCGACAGGAGTTGGTCACGGATGTGATCAAAGTCTTTAGCTTAGGGATCCAGAGCCCGGAACGAATGAGGCGCATCATTAATTGATTCCCGCGGTGCAGCGAGATTTGATGCGTGAACTCTACAAGAAGACGGCTAAATGAGCACGAGTACGGAAGTATTATAGGGTGCCGTATTTAAGCTTGCTGGATTTGCTTTAAGCTTGCTGGATATGCAGATGCGACCGGAAGCTCGCATAATCCCTTTTGGATCAAGAAAAGGATTTAAGTTTACAATGTGGCTGGATGCTGGCAAGCTGCGCTTGTCTCGGAGGCATTTGCATTCTTTTGGATAAGAATCCCGTTGAGTAAGGATTACGAGTCACTCTTGAGCTTCTATAAGCTCACTTTTTTGGAGTTGCTGTGTCGGAAATAACAGCGAGGATTGGCGACATCGCTTAGCGAATCTGAACATATAAACGTTTACGCGCAAAGCCCGACCAAAATTGGAGAAACGTTCTAAAGGATCCCACGATGGTGCTAATTCCGAAATGCGGACCTTAACTGGAAATAATTCAGCCAGAAGAACAGCCCCACAAAACTCGAGTCTTGGAAGCGACACTGTCTTAACCGGAGCTACTCTTGTCTTGGACGTGAGTAGGTGGACTGAAACCTGGTTGCCTATTTCCACGCGAACGTACAATGCTGCCCCGTACGCCTTTTGGGAGGCGTCACAGAAACCATGGATCTGGATGGTAGCTTTCGGCTGAAAGGAGACCCACCTAGGGACTCGAATGTCTCCCAGATGGGGATGATTGGCGGTAAAATCCTCTTAACGCTTCACGAGTTGGGAAGGCATTGGATCGTCCCAGCCAAGCTCGTGGAGCCAGATTTCCTGCATGAAAGTCTTTGCGCTTACGATGACGGGTGCCAGCCATCCTGCTGGATCGAAAAGCTTAGCTATCTCGGACAGGACTTTACGTTTGGTGGTCGCTTCCTTTGTAGGAATCTTGGAGGGCGCGAAGAAAAACTCATCCGTATCGACTTGCCATCGGATCCCCAACGTTTTAGCAACGCTGGCTTCTTAAAATTCGAGGAAATCCTCACGTAAAAGGTGGTCCTTAGGAATACCGCGGAGGACTTCCTTCTCATTTGAGGTACACTTATGCAATGGAAAGCCTGCTGATTCCATAGCTCCTTGAAGCTCCTTGATGCTGGCAATTGCGCACTGCCTGATATGAGCTCCTGCTAGTTCATCGTCGACATACATATAATTGGAAATGATGTCACTAGCCCGCGGAAACTGAGCTAGCACATCTTTAGCGAGCTGCTGTAAGACGCGAATTGCCAGGAACGGCGCGCAATTTACCCCAAACGTGACAGTGTTGAGCTCATAGTCACAGAGCTCTTGATCCTTCGATAGAGGATCCTTTAGAAAGGCGTGTGAATTGGTTTCATTAAGATTTGCCGATACATTTTGGTGATATCGGCGTTGAAACCATAACGGAAGAAACGCCATTTCAAAATCTGAATAGTTAGATCAGATTGGAGAACTGGGCCTGTATGAAGGACATCATTCAGGCTCTTGCCGTTAGTGGACTGACTGGAAGCGTTAAATACTACGCGAACTTTTGTAGTAGTGCTGTCAGGCTTAAAAACAGCATGATGAGGAAGATAAAAGTTCCCAGTATCAGAAGGAGGGGGGACTTGTCTCATATGACCTAA
Source organism: Scaptomyza polygonia (assembly GCA_035044585.1). Classification (NCBI taxonomy): domain Eukaryota; kingdom Metazoa; phylum Arthropoda; class Insecta; order Diptera; family Drosophilidae; genus Scaptomyza; species Scaptomyza polygonia. Next base: position 3,512 of record JAWNNU010000351.1, read on the forward strand.
GTCCAAATATTCCTGGATCACGGAGTCGTACTGCTCTTTTAGAGGCAAGTTTCTGTTCAACCGAATCTCGTTTTTTAGAAACTGAGCAAGTGCGATTGACATTGAATGTCCTAAGTTGATGTGATCAGGATTTTTGAATGAGAGTAACAATATATTTGCCACTTTCATCCCTTGTTGTGGTGCCGATAAAGTTATCCTCGCATATAGCATCAGACTCTTTTACCGGCTTCACCGGAAGATCCTCTACCTCCCAAAACTTTGTGAGGAGGTTTTCAAGCCGTTGGTCAGTCTTGAGGGTGACGCGTGTGGAAAATGCAGAGATGGAGGATGTAGCGCAAGTAGTTATTGGGCCGAAAAGGATCCAACCGAAAATGGTTTCTTGACCCAATAACGCGCCACAAACTTTTGGAATGGAGCCGCCAAGTAGAATGGATGGAAGGATAACTGCTCCTAATAGCAAATCTATCTGCGAACTCCTGAAGAAGGAAGGGTCAGCCAGTGGGATATTAGGCAGGTCTCTCAAAAAACTTTCGGGGATCGGATGCGATGGTAGAGTCCACACTTGGAAGTACAAATCCGACCTTTCAAGGCGAACTCGCGGCCTTGTCGGGGATCCTATGTTGAAGTGCCATAACTTCTCAGGATTGGCTGATACGGCTTGATTTAGTCCGTCAACTTGTGCTGTCACACATTTAAATGGAGGTTTGATGATTCTAAACATTCGTTCTGAAATGAATGTTGCTTCGGAGCCAGAATCAATCAACGCCCGAGCTTTTATAACTCGTGCCTAGGTGGCATGTGTTTATTATGGCAGTGCCTAGTAAAACACCTTGCGTGTTGGACGTGAAATAATTGTGGATATTTGCCGGACTTTGGTTTGAAGTGGACTGTAAATTTTGATTTGGTATATATGGAGTGGCACCAGAGCTTAAGGGTGATTTAGGAACAACTTGGGGAGGAGGGTCGGCACGATGCAACAGAGTATTGTGGCGACCTTTACACGTGTAACAGTTAAAGCTACTTGTGCAGTCTTTAAGCTGGTGCCCTCTGGCGAAAGAATTCAAACAGAGTTGGAGCTGTTTAATGTAGGTGGCTCTTTCGGTGACTGCCATTTGGAGAAATTTTGGACAGGACCGGATGGGGTGGTTCTCTTTTGAACACAGCTTGCAGGTCAAAGACTGCTTGGAAGATTGCGCATGTACCTTGACCTTTGCTTCGAATGACTGGATGTGTTTTTTGGCTGGTTCCTTCCGATTGACTTGACTTTGACCTCCCGTATTAGGCCTTATGTCTTCTATCGCTTCCAGCGTGACGCTCAGTAAGAAAACTATCGAATTCAACCCAAGTCGGAATATCGGATTTATTATGGAGGGATTGTTCCCATAAGAACAGGGAAAGTTTCGGCAGTCTGGACGAGCAAAGAAAGACCAGTAAGCAATCCCAGTTTTCAACGCTGACCTTAGCCAACTTGAAAGCCGTCAAACACCCCTGGATCGTACTTTGTAGCTCTTTTAATGCACTCCCGGACTTTTGGGAAACTGACGGCAGACTGAAAAGAACTTTAAGCTGGCTGTTGACCAACAGCCGCTTATTTTCGAATCTTTCTGAAAGATTCTGCCACGAAGTTTAAAAGCCATCATTAGTCAGTAGAGATTTTGAAAAATTACCTTTCGCCTCGCCGCTAGTCTTAGCGTTGAGGTGAAACAATTTCTCGACTTGAAATAATCGTGGATTGTCTATGTAGATTGCTGTGAACAGATCACGGAATGTCGGCCACCGCAGATAGTCTCCGTCGAAGACCTCTGTGTCAATTGGAGGGAGACTATAGCCCCTGGATATGGATGGAGGCATGGGCTGTATTTGCTTTTGGGTGGAAGCAGCGTCGATGCTCTCACTTAGCTGAGCGACACAGCGTTCATAAACTGTATAGCAAAGCTCGTACTTGGCTTGCATAACTTCAAAATCTTGACTGGATCCGGCGCCTTGGGACCCCTGTTCGAAAGCTAACTCTACTTTCTCCCATATGGATCGGATCTGGTCCCGACGCACTTGAAGTGTAAACAGGGATGCGCCTGCCGTGCCTGCAAATCTAGCCTCAAATTGGCTGAGCCTGTCCGACACAGCAATGAAATCGTTTAATGCCATCTTGGAATTATCTAATGTTTTTTAAGTAACTCGTCTGGCTACACGTGCGCTGTCCTGCGGAATAGCTAAATATTCTTGTTTGGATGGAGGCGCGAACGGTTTCTGTCTGGACACAGACGAAGCGGACCAGCTACGAACAGTTGATAAGGATGAACGACGAATGGACAATGAAGGACGTGGTTTCGTTTGTTTCTTCTGGTACCCCGACATAATAGACTCACTATGGAGCCAGAAACTTTTGCAGCGTGAAACAACAGGAAAAGTACAACAGGAAAAGTACAAAAAAAAAAAACAATGTATATATTGTATAATTTTGTTTTATTATTTTTTTATTTTTTCTATATGTACTTATAAATCTCTTCACTCTTTTTTTTTGTATATAGGAATTTATTTTAGATATATGGAGAACAAAAAAAGTTTATTTTTTTTTTTTTTTTGGGTGTAGATGTATACCTCTTTTTTTTTTAGTGTATTGGTATATTTTTTTTTTTATTTTGTAAACATATATTTTATAAAAAATAAATACAATAATATTTAAATGTTAACAGCAGATGCTTAGTCGGATAGACCCCACTTGCGGAAGGGTATTTTGTGAATTTTTCAAGTTATTTGGAAAAACATTTATACCCCATTTTTCGTGGAAAAGGGTATAGGGACTTTCAAAACCGTTGTTTACTGCATATGCTGTGATGAGTGGAATCGGAACGGCTTGGAGTCAGTGACAAACATATGAGTGTATGTTTGTATGAGCGGAGTGTCACCGTTGATTTATGTCTGTATGTAATTGGCTTATTTGATGGATGATTTTTCTTTGGCAAATAATACAATAATATTTATATATTAACAGCAGATGCTTAGTCGGATATGCCCCACTTGCGGAAGGGTATTTTAAACGATGCGTTGCAAGTTGATTCGGAAAAACATATATACCCCACTTTTTGGGAAAAAATATGCAGGGTATCTCACACCGTTGGTTACTGCTTATGCTGCGATGAGTGGAATTGGAACGGCACGGAGTCAGTGACCAACATATGTATGTATGTCTTGCACTTTTGGTGGATGATTTTTAAGACACATAATGTACACAATTAAAAATTTGTCAAAAATATTATTATTGGATTTAAATATGGATATAACACAATAAGTGGTGGCGGAGAACGGAGTTGGAAACACTTGTTAGGTTTATTATATTTTAATTTTACTTTGTTGCCGCCAAAACTGAAACTTTTTTTTTCTTTTCTCTTAAATGTATGTATGTACGTACATATATGTATGTAAGGAGACAAAACGGACAAAATATAAATGGAAAATGTGCAAGCAATAATTTTATTAGGAAAGATTAAACAGGCTACGTTTAATACTTAATAAATAATATATGTTGTTGGAAAATATATTACTTATCTGGTTTAAAATAGAGGTGTGTAGTTGTGTTGTTGAAGAGTGTGATTCCACCGTAGCTTGCTGGGGCGAGCGATAATTATTTTAATCGAAATAGTATTCGGCTCGAAGGACCATGAAAATGTGGAGGGGTGGATTTATAATTAACTATTTTTCACACACGACGAATTAATTAGAATTATACGGGTTGAAATAACATAAGATTTGCGGGTTTTTGTGGTTAGAACTTCTTTATTACACTTGTAAATGAGTACTGGTATGGAAAGCCTACTGGGCATGCTCAGCAGGCTGTTAACAGGCTAGTTACATTGCAAAGCTTGGAAACAAGAGCGCGAGCTTTCATACTCTGTTAGGGTGGGGAGCTGCAGATGTCACTGCTGTTTTACTACTGGTATCGATTATATCGCAGTCGCAGGTGCGTCCAACTGCAACGTTGCTACTTGTTTTTCAATTGCAAATTGCTCAAAAAATCAATCATAAAATCGACTACATTTTTTTAATAGAAAAAAGACTTGATTTCCTGTCGTTTGATATATATTCGGTCATGACTGATAGCTTCTAAATGTTGAAATTTCATTAAGATATTCGGGCATAATTAAATTTTCATACTACTATTTGTATATTTGTTCCTAACGCTACAAGTTTAAAACTTATAATTTTGATTACTAGTCATTACAATCGTGTAACTCTTTTGTTGGCATTATTCCACAATTCTATAATAATTATTACAACTATTATTATCATTACTATTATTATTATTATATTTTTTATTTTTATTATTATTAATATTAGTATTATTATCATTACTATTATTATTATTATTATTATTATGGATTTGGGTGCACTGTCGGTATGGCAAAGCGTCTGATTGGTTTTAACTTGATTAAGCCCAGCGTGATCCATATCAGGCAGTCTCCAAGCATCTCACCGCCTCCTCGTGGCGACTCCGGAAACAGCTTCTTTTGTTAACAGACAAAAAAGCTGGCTAAGGTGAGAAGGCGCTTTGAAGCACAGCCTTATCTGAAGAGAAGGCTTACTGAGAAGGAAACCCAGAAAGCGTCTGCGCCCGCGTCGGGCGGCAATTTGGTTAGCGTCTGCTCCATATTGGACGGCTATTAATAAAGTCTTTCTCCGAATCGGTAGACTGGAAAGAAGATTCGACAGCCGGTAGAAACAACATTCTGGCACCTGAGTACCCAGACTGAAACCCTGGCGAAATGGCTGCTGGGCTAATGTTAGGGCTGCCTCCGTCCTATTAAAACATAGCTAGTCTTCAAGTACGTTCAAAACATGACATTGTTTATTCCAATGTACACACAAGTACTCATAAGGTCTTGTGTCAACCCTTGCATGGACCTCACTGCAAGCAAAGGGACCCATGGGGGCAACAAAGGATAACTGTATATATTTTCATGTGGAGATAGCGGCTTGAAGTTTGGACCCATATAACATGAACAACGAAAATACAAATACAAAACAAACAACAGCAGAGAGCACGAACGCCGTGCTCAGTCGAAGCGGAAAAACCACAAGGTCACCCGCATTACAGGAACGGTCTCCAACCCGAAATGGCATGCAACCGACATTGTCTAACCCACAGCCAGCATTTGAAGCGGAGAGCGTTCCAACACCCGCTGCTTTAGCAGCCACTCCAGTAACACAACCACAGACAAAAAGCAGGTTGATGACTCCAACACAGATCTTGATCGCAAAGATGAGGGCGGATGAAGAAGCAGCTGTGGCTGAGTGCAGACGAGTTCTGCGAAAAATCAAGGCAGCGATGATGAAACAGCGTAATATAAGCATGGATGTCAAGGATGGCGTATCTGAAATTGGTGAACTTCTTACTGTTCTCGAGACCTGTAGGTCAGGCTGGCTCAAAGCTGAGACAGCGAGAGAATCAGCCAGAAGAATTACCCTTGTAGACAGAGAGATGGAGACGCCTACAACAAGCAAGACAGCTGGTTATATGCTCCCTACAAGCTACTAGCCCTGCTGAGGTGGCAATGCTCCACAAAAAGGGGCGCGATGACGGACTTGAGAGTTGGCAAGCAGTTGCTAGCAAAAAGACCAAGAAGTCACAAAAGCAGCAGACCAAAGCACAGTCTCTCAAGGAACCAAAGGTTCAGGTGAGCGCGGGAAATAAGGGAGCGGGCCAGCATACGAGAAACCGCACATCCAAGCGGAAAACAGATGCTGTAATAATTAAGCCAGCAGAAGGATACAGCTATGCAGAGGTCCTAAAAAACCTGCGAGCTAACGCAAAGTTTGCTGACGACATCAAATTAAAAGGTGTTCGCAAAACCAAATCTGGCGCCATCCTCCTTGAGTTGGAAAAAGGCGAGAAGCTAGAAATGCAATTTTGTGAGCAGATCAAGGCAACTCTCAAAGAAACTGCTGTTGTTGCCAGCGCTAGGCCTATGGCCACAATAGTCATAAGGGACCTTGATGCATTGACAGAACAAGAAGATGTTCTTAATGCTGTCAAAAAATTGTTGCCCGATGGATCGAGCGATATCAAGGTGAGACTGTATCTGCCCCAAACAACCGGGAACAGACGCTGGCCTTTGTCACGCTTTCAGAAGACAATGCCGAAAAGCTCCTTGTTGTGGGAAAAATTAAGATTGGCTGGCTAAAAGTCAAAATGAAAAGACTGGACATCATAAAGAAGTGTTTCAGATGTCTGGGTATTGGTCACATGCAGTATGACTGCAAGGGACCAAACAGGAAAGGCCAAGGCTTGTGCTTCCGGTGCGCCGAAGCCGGCCACAAAATAGCACAATGCCAAGCGACTCCCAAATGCTGGGCATGCATCGATGCAAAGCTGTCTCCCGTGGATCATTTACCGGGTTCCAGCAGATGCAGAGCGCGTAAGCAGCAGAACGCGTTGAAAAAGAAATGAGAGTCCTCCAGGCAAATATGCACCGGAGCAGAACTGCAGACATTCTCCTGAACCAGCTACTGCTTGAGAGGGGAATAGACGCAGTGATCATCAGTGAGCAGTACGCGAAGGCCAGAAACGGTAACTGGCTACAGGATGATACTGGGACTGCAGCTATCTGGATCTTATCAAACAGAAACTATCCAAAAATCAGCAGTGGAACAGGAAATGGTTTCGTGTGGGTTAAGTGCAGCAAATACTCGCTTATGAGCTGCTACTTAACACCAAGCGACACCATTGCGGTATTCGAGACAAATCTCGACAGCATCGAAGACAGCGCACGTGAAATCGGAGAGCCTCTGGTCTTGCCAGGTGATTTTAACGCCAGGGCAGTAGAATGGGGATCGAGTAGCACGGACTCCCGAGGTCGTCGGATTCTTGACATGGCGTCTAGACTCGGCCTTGTAGTTGCAAACTCAGGCACTAGTACAACATTCCGAAGACCAGGATGCATGGCTACTACACCGGACATAACCCTCGTCTCTGAGGGGCTGGCTAGAGCACTCAGGAACTGGAAAGTTCTCGAAGACTATACTGGTAGTGACCACCAGTTTATTGAGTACGACATCGAGCTGACCGGTCGCCTGAAGCGAACCGGCGTCCAGAGAGGAACGCGCAAGTGGAAGAGCGATCGCCTGAACATTCCAGCGCTGCTGTCCGCACTCAAGAGCAACACTGTTCTACAGGCCCCAGCTAATGACCCACAAACGATCGTGCAGCAGACCATGGAGAGCATTACCCGGGCCTGTGATGTTGCTATGCCCAGGATCTAACCAGCAGCCCGAAGAAAGGCAGCATACTGGTGGAATGAAGAAATCGCGGAGTTGAGACGCGCTTGTCTCCGATGCAGGCGAAAGCTTACCAGGGTCCGAAGACGGGGACCAGCGGAAGCAGAAGCAAACGCTTACAAAATGGCAAGACGTTTTTTTAATGCAGCTATAAGCAAAAGCAAAGCAACAAAGTGGGAGGAGCTTAGAAGCGACATTAACAGCAACCCTTGGGGCATGGGCTATTAGGTAGTCATGAAGAAGCTGGGTGCAAACCTATCCCCTCCGCTCCTTGACAGCAGAAAGATGGCGGAGATAGTTGATACACTGTTCCCGACACACCAACCGCTGGAACTACTACCGGTGGAGCTGTTAGATGATCTGCCGCCCTTGTTTACGGTGCAAGAGCTTACACTCGCTGCGGGCGCACTTAAGAATAACAAAGCCTCGGGACCAGACGGCATTCATACCGAGGTGCTGAAAGCGATTGCAGCCGAACGTCCACAAGTGCTACTAGACATGTACAATACCTGCCTGGCAGAAGGAAACTTCCCTGCGGTCTGGAAGCAACAGAGGCTAACATTAATCAGCAAAGGCAAGGGCAACCAAGAGTGCACTGTGCATGCTGGATACGGCTGGCAAGCTGCTAGAAAGGCTGATTAAGCCAAGACTCGCTGCTGCGGTGGAGAACGCTGGTGGACTGTCACCGAGGCAGCATGGATTCAGAAGCGGTCACTCCACATTATGTGCGATCCAGGACGTGATCGACACCGTCACGACTGCGCAGATGGGTAACCACTATTCGCGCAAAATAGTGCTGCTGGCGACACTGGATGTTCGCAACGCGTTCAACAGCATTAAATGGGCTGACATCATCAACACGCTCGAGACCAGGTACCGAGTTCCACGGTACCTAATGAAAATGACTAGGAGCTATTTAAGCGACCGTGTTCTTCAATATGACACAAGCGATGGCAGGAGACAGCACACGATCACGTCTGGCGCTGCACAGGGCTCAATCCTCGGTCCCAATCTGTGGAATGACACCTATGACAGCATCTTAGAGATGAATATGCCAGAAGACACTCACCTAGTGGCATTTGCTGACGACGCTGCTGCTGTGATCGTTGCGCGCGACACCACTGAAGCTCAACGTAAGCTAAATGTTGTAATGATTCAGGTCCAAGCATGGCTCCGTGATCACGGCCTTAAGCTGGCTGCAGAAAAAACGGAGCTAATTCTCCTCACGAAAAGCCATATACAGCTGGAAACTCCACTGCAGGTTTGCGGCCACGGAAAAAGCACGCAGAGAACGGCAAAGTACTTGGGACTACAGCTTGACTGCAGACTCAACTACTGGGCGCAGATCCAACACGCAGCCAAGAAAGCCAGTAAAGCCACAGCATCCCTTGGCAGACTCATTGCAAACATCGGAGGCCCCACGCAGAGCAAGCGAAGATTGCTTTTGACAATCACTAACACCATCCAACTATATGGGTGTGAGGTGTGGGCTGAAGCCCTGGAACTAAATTGCCGACGCAAGGTATTCGCTTCAGTGCAACGTACTGCAGCGCTTAGGATTGCTTCTGCTTACCGGACAGTACCTGAAACGGCAGTGTTGGTAATTAGCAGCTGCATACCCATTGACTTACTAGCCTTTGAACGCAAAAAACGATGGGTAGCAAAGAAGGATGGAATAGGTTTGACCTCTAGAGAAGCTAGACAGCACACAATCCAACAGTGGCAAGAGCGGTGGAGTGCAGAACCAACCGGCAAATGGACTTTGAGGCTCATACCCGACGTAAAGAGCTGGATGGACAGAGGTCATGGCGAGGTAAATTATTACCTAACACAGCTGTTAGCCGGACATGGATACTTCCGGAAATACCTCTTCCGCATGGGGAAAACAGATAGTGTTGGTTGTATCTTTGGTGATGCGGCTGTTGACGACGCAGAGCATACGTTCTTCCACTGCCGGAAGTGGGACGAGTATAGATGCGTGCTAGAAAGCAAAATTGGACCCATCGAGCCCGAAAACATTGTGGGGAAAATGCTGCTGCGAAAGGAATCCTGGGACGCAGTAACAAACTTTGCGGTAAATGTTCTTCTTCTAAAGAAGCGCGATCTGGTTGCCGTTATACAGGATGAGCGCCGCATGACCCAAATTGAGGCAGAATGATGTGTTGATATGCCTAGGCGATGGAAGGATCTGGACGCGGATCATTGAGGCGAAATTTAAGCGTTAATGGATGGCGCAGCGCGCGAAAGAGGCGCCACTTCGAAGTAATGCAAACGCGATCCCGAAGTGGAAAAAGGCCTGGAGAGGAGGGGTTTTAGTGGGTGCAAGCCCCACATACCTCTCTGCGACGGCAGATTGAGAGATGCGCACAGGCATTTCCCCTCCACGATTGGAAAAAAAAAAAAATTTTTATTATTTTTATTATTTTTATTATTATTATTATTATTATTATTATTATTAATATTATTATTATTATTAATATTATTATTGTGGAAGAGCGATCGCCTGAACATTCCAGCGCTGCTGTCCGCACTCGACAGCAACACTGTTCTACAAGCCCCAGCTAATGACACACAAACGATCGTACAGCAGACCATGGAGAGCATTACCCGGGCCTGTGATGTTGCTATGCCCAGGATCCAACCAGCAGCCCGAAGAAAGGCAGCATACTGGTGGAATGAAGAAATCGCGGAGTTGAGACGCGCTTGTCTCCGATGTAGGCGAAAGCTTACCAGGGCACGAAGACGGGGACCAGCGGAAGCAGAAGCAAACGCTTACAAAATGGCAAGACGTTTTTTGAATGCAGCTATAAGCAAAAGCAAAGCAACAAAGTGGGAGGAGCTCAGAAGCGACATTAACAGCAACCCTTGGGGCATGGGCTATAAGGTAGTCATGAAGAAGCTGGGTGCAAACCTATCCCCTCCGCTCCTTGACAGCAGAAAGATGGCGGAGATAGTTGATACACTGTTCCCGACACACCAACCGCTGGAGTTACTACCGGTGGAGCTGTTAGATGATCTGCCGCCCTTGTTTACGGTGCAAGAGCTTACACTCGCTGCGGGCGCACTTAAGAATAACAAAGCCCCGGGACCAGACGGCATTCCTACCGAGGTGCTGAAAGCGATTGCAGCCGAACGTCCACAAGTGCTACTAGACATGTACAATACCTGCCTGGCACAAGGAAATTTCCCTGCGGTCTGGAAGCAACAGAGGCTAACATTAATCGGCAAAGGCAAGGGCAACCTAGAGTGCGCTGAAGCATACCGACCACTGTGCATGCTGGATACGGCTGGCAAGCTGCTAGAAAGGCTGATTAAGCCAAGACTCGCTGCCGCGGTGGAGAACGCTGGTGGACTGTCACCGAGGCAGCATGGATTCAGAAGCGGTCACTCCACATTAGGTGCGATCCAGGACGTGATCGACACCGTCACGACTGCGCAGATGGGTAACCACTATTCGCGCAAAATAGTGCTGCTGGCGACACTGGATGTTCGCAACGCGTTCAACAGCATTAAATGGGCTGACATCATCAACACGCTCGAGACCAGGTACCGAGTTCCACGGTACCTAATGAAAATGACTAGGAGCTATTTAAGCGACCGTGTTCTTCAATATGACACAAGCGATGGCAGGAGACAGCACACGATCACGTCTGGCGCTGCACAGGGCTCAATCCTCGGTCCTGATCTGTGGAATTACACCTACGACAGCATCTTAGAGATGAACATGCCAGAAGACACTCACCTAGTGGCATTTGCTGACGACGCTGCTGCTGTGATCGTTGCGCGCGACACCACTGAAGCTCAACGTAAGCTAAATGTTGTAATGATTCAGGTACAAGCATGGCTCCGTGATCACGGCCTTAAGCTGGCTGCAGAAAAAACGGAGCTACTTCTCCTCACGAAAAGCCATATACAGCTGGAAACTCCACTGCAGGTTTGCGGCCACGGAAAAAGCACGCAGAGAACGGCAAAGTACTTGGGACTACAGCTTGACTGCAGACTCAACTACTGGGCGCAGATCCAACACGCAGCCAAGAAAGCCAGTAAGGCCACATCATCCCTTGGCAGACTCATGTCGAACATCGGAGGCCCCACGCAGAGCAAGCGAAGATTGCTCTTGACAATCACTAACACCATCCTACTATATGGGTGTGAGGTGTGGGCTGAAGCCCTGGAACTAAATTGCCGACGCAAGGTATTCGCTTCAGTGCAACGTACTGCAGCGCTTAGGATTGCTTCTGCTTACCGGACAGTACCTGAAACGGCAGTGTTGGTAATTAGCAGCTGCATACCCATTGACTTACTAGCCTTTGAACGCAGAAAACGATGGGTAGCAAAGAAGGATGGAATAGGTTTGACCTCTAGAGAAGCTAGACAGCACACAATCCAACAGTGGCAAGAGCGGTGGAGTGCAGAACCAACCGGCAAATGGACTTTGAGGCTCATACCCGACGTAAAGAGCTGGATGGACAGAGGTCATGGCGAGGTAAATTATTACCTAACACAGCTGTTAGCCGGACATGGATACTTCCGGAAATACCTCTTCCGCATGGGGAAAACAGATAGTGTTGGTTGTATCTTTGGTGATGCGGCTGTTGACGACGCAGAGCATACGTTCTTCCACTGCCGGAAGTGGGACGAGTATAGATGCGTGCTAGAAAGCAAAATTGGACCCATCGAGCCCGAAAACATTGTGGGGAAAATGCTGCTGCGAAAGGAATCCTGGGACGCAGTAACAAACTTTGCGGTAAATGTTCTTCTTCTAAAGAAGCGCGATCTGGATGCCGTTATACAAGATGAGCGCCGCATGACCCAAATTGAGGCAGAATGATGTGTTGATATGCCTAAGCGATGGAAGGATCTGGACGCGGATCATTGAGGCGAAATTTAAGCGTTAATGGATGGCGCAGCGCGCGAAAGATGCGCCACTTCGAAGTAATGCAAACGCGATCCCGAAGTGGAAAGAGGCCTGGAGAGGAGGTGTTTTAGTGGGTGCAAGCCCCACATACCTCTCTGCGACGGCAGATTGAGAGATGCGCACAGGCATTTCACCTCCTCGATTGGAAAAAAAAAAAAAAAAAAAAAAAATTATTAATATAATTATTATTATTTTTATTATTATTATTATTATTATTATTATTATTATTATTATTATTATTATTATTATTATTATTATTATTATTATTATTATTATTATTATTATTATTATTATTATTATTATTATTATTATTATTATTATTATTATTATTATTATTATTATTATTATTATTATTATTATTATTATTATTATTATTATTATTATTATTATTATTATTATTATTATTATTATTATTATTATTATTATTATTATTATTATTATTATTATTATTATTATTATTATTATTATTATTATTATTATTATTATTATTATTATTATGGGGCTGGAAGTACCGTTTGTATGGCAACGTATCTGTTAGCTTTAACATGGCAAAGTCCAGCACAATCCATACAAGCGATCTTCAAGCAGCTCATCGCCTCCCCGTGGCAGCCCCGGACACTGGTACATCAGTCACCCGACAGAGTACCTGCTAAGATGAGAAGGCGTCCCAGCTTGATGCCTGATGCAAGAAAGGCTCACCGTGGAAAAAGTCCAGGACGTGACTGCACCCGAATCGGGCGGCATCCTGGTTAGCGTCTGACCCATAGTGGGCGGCTATATTCTATGTCTTTTTCCGAATCGGTAGACAAAAAAGAAGATCCGTCGCTGATGACTAAGGCAATCTAACACCTGAGTACCCAGACTGAACCCCTGATGAAATGGCTGTTGGTCTAATGATGCAGTCACCGCCGTCCTATTAAAACCTGGCGAGGCTGATTCACAAGATGCGCGCTTTAGAGCAGGAAGCTATAGGTCAGTGCAAGTCTGTACTTCGCAAGATGAAGCTCGAAATGACAAAACAGAGAAATATAAGTATGGACGTCAAAGACGGTGTTTCAGAGTTGGGTGAGCTTTTTGACGTAATCGCGAGTTACAGGAAAAGTTGGGAATCCGCTGAAAAAGGAAAAGCAGAAGAAACCAACAGAATAGCTTTAGCAAGAGGAAAGAACGATACACCTGTTTCGTCTATCCCAAAAAGAATAGCTTCCAGCCCAGCGGCGCCCGACTTAGCGAAAAAAGTCAGAAGCAAGGAACCAGACGGATTTCAAACAGTGGTGAACAAAAGAAACAGACAAAAATCTGAAAAGACAAGGGAGACTAAAGGTCAGAGAAAAAAGGACAATGTAGGAAACAAAGTAGTTCCTATAAAAAATAAGAACACGGACGCGGCCGGACGTAGTGCTAGTAAGACCAGCAGAGGGTAAAAGCTATGTGGATGTGCTAAAAGAGCTAAGAACGGGAATGAAACCAGGAGAGGCGGAGATCCGATCAGTCAGAAAGACAAAGTCCGGAGATATGCTACTGGAAGTGGCCAAAGAAAGCGAAGCCAACACGCTGCGCGACTGCATCAGAGACACGCTAAAGGGAAACGCAGCAGTGAAGCTTATTACGCCAAAAGCCAAAATTGAGATTCGCGATCTGGATAGTCTCGTAGACGAACAATAGGTGCTAGCTGCTATCCAAAATATAGTAGGAAACTCCTGTGACATCCAAATCCACTTGACAAAGGTAAACAGCATGGAACAAAAGGGAGCTTTTGTCACGCTGAGCACAGAGGCCGCAGATAAAATCCTAGAAGAGTCTAGAGTTAAAATAGGATGGACCCGATGCCGAGTTAAGCGGTGCGTAGATACTCTGCGATGCTACAGATGCTTCAGCACAGGACACCTGCAAAAGCCTTGCACCGGTCCGGACCGCAAAGAGTTATGCATTAGATGCGGGGAGAAAGGCCACAAAATGACGAGCTGCACAAAGCCGCCTAGATGCGTTCTTTGCGCACATAAAAACCTTGACGAAGTAAATCATCTCCCAGGGACGAGTATCTGCGCTGCCAGTACCGGTAAGACAAAAAACATGATAGTCCTCCAGGGAAACCTACACAGAAGTAGAACAGCAGATGACCTACTATCCCAAATTGTCCTCGAGCAGAAAGCAGACGTAGTGGTAATAAGCGAGCAGTACAAGGCTAAGCAAACTGGCACATGGCTAGAAGACGAAACATAGACGACGGCAATATGGACTCCAGACAGAAATGACGCCCAAATCCTGAAAAAAGGACGAGGAAGGGGCCACGTCTACATTCAATTTAAGGACTATACTATGATTAGCTGCTATTTGACACCAAGTGACAACATCCAAACATTCCAAGAAAAATTAGACGACATCGAGCATACAGCACTACAGCAAACGGAAAAACTGATAGTAGCCGGTGATCTAAACTCTTCTGCTCTGGAGTGGGGAATGCCTGCAACCAACTCCAGAGGTCAGAGGGTACTAGACATGGCCGCAAGACTCAGTCTCGTTGTTGCAAACGTAGGATCGACAACTACCTTTAGGCAATTGGGAAATACAGGCACAATCCCTGACGTAACTATGGTGTCAGAATCGTGGGCACATAAGATAACAGGTTGGAAAGTTTTGGACATTTACAATGGAAGTGACCATGAGTACATTACCTACTCCATAAATTACACAAGGACGTCAAATGGCCCAGCCAGGCCCACACGCCGAAGATGGAATGTAAACCGCCTTAATAAATTAAAATTTATTGACGAAATTGACAGGAGGGACGAAGGAGGAATGATGAGCTTTACTTAGAAAGCGCCGACAACGTAGTTCACACAACAATGAAGAACATACGAAGAGCATGCGATGTAGCAATGCCAAAAACAGGAAATCCACGTAGATCAGGACAGGAAGTATACTGGTGGACGGACGAAATAAGAACTCTGAGAGAGACCTGCATAAGAAGAAGACGACTTCTTACTAGGGCTAGGCGGAGAGGCGACTTTATCACGCAGGATGAGCAATACAGGAAAGCGAAAAAAGAATTAAACACAGCTATCAAGAAGAGCAAGCGTGAAAAATGGAAATCTCTCTGTGACGACATAAACAATAACCCTTAGGGCCTGGTATATAAAATTGTCATGAAGAAGCTCGGATCCAACAGTGCGGTACCAAACCTGGAGGAAGATCAGATGGACGATATAGTCCGAGCTCTGTTTGCGTCTGACCAACTTAGACCAACCAGCTCACCAGACCAAAGGACCGAAGAAAGCGGCGAGCCATTCTTCCAAGAAGAACTCGTAAAGGCTGCAAGAAGTCTAAAAAACAGGAAAGCTCCAGGTCCGGACAACATTCCTTCAGAAGTCCTTAAGATAATAGCTGAGTGCAGACCCCACATACTGCTAAAAATGTATAACGCATGCCTTCAAAACGGAATTTTTCCCGATCAGTGGAAAATTCAACGACTGGTCTTAGTAAGCAGAGGAAAAGGCGATCCAACAAAACCATCCGCATATAGACCTTTATGTATGCTAGACACAGCAGGGAAGCTATTGGAAAAGCTAATCAAACCCCGATTAGTGGATGCCATAGAAAGAAATGGCGGTCTGTCCCCAAGACAGTATGGGTTTAGACGCGGGCGATCAACAATTGGGGCTGTAGCAGAGGTTGCAAATGCTGCCCTCAAAAGCAGACAGGGCAACCACTTCTCACGACCCATTGTGCTGCTGGCGACGTTGGACATTAAAAACGCCTTTAACAGTGTTAAATGGAGCAACATACTTGACGCACTAAAGAGACGGTTTCGGGTACCTGCATATCTCTTGGAGCTGATAGGCAGCTACTTAAATAACCGAAAACTAATATACACGTTCTCTGCTGGAAAAAAGTGTATAGAGATTACGTCAGGCGCAGCGCAGGGCTCCATACTCGGCCCAGAGTTGTGGAACATAAGCTATGACGAAATCCTTCGCATAGAATTGCCAGAGGATACATTCCTGGTAGGATACGCTGACGACATTGTGGCGGTTATCACTGCTCGCAATGCAGAGTACGCGCAAAGAAAACTAACGCAGGTAATGATACAGGTCAAAGACTGGTTAGATTTAGACGGCTGGAAAAGACGGAGCTACTTATGATAACCGGAAGTCAGATACCACTGGAGATAAATATGAGAGTCGGAGAAAACATTATGAAGACGCTGAAAGTAATCAAGTACCTAGGAATAAGGCTTGACTCAAAGATGACTTTTAAAGCGCAGATTCAATACGCAAAAGCGAAGGCAGTAGAGGCTACAAAATCACTCAGCAGACTTATGGCAAACGTTGGCGGCCCGTACCAATCTAAGCGTTAACTTCTTATGGAGATCAACAACGCCATCCTTTTATATGGATGGGAGATATGGGCAGATACGCTTAAGGTTAAATGCAGGATGAAGCCCCTACAGGCGGTTCAGAGAACAGTCGCGCTAAGAATAACAAGCGCATACCGAACTGCATCAGGCGCAGCATCACTTGCTATTGCGGGTTTGATACCAATCGACCTCCAAGCAAGGGAACGTAAAAAAATAGACAACAAAGGGAAGCCACTATACAAAACCTTAACACATGTAAGCAAGAGACGATCGCCTTATGGCAGGAAAGATGGACAAATGAACGATATGGAAGATGGACAGCAAGACTACTGCCATGTATTAATGACTGGACTTTAAGAAAACATGGAGACCTAGACTACTACGTCACACAAATGATGACGGGACATGGCTACTTTAGTGCCTTCCTAAATTCAATAGGAAAGCGCACGGAAGCTAGCTGTGTATATGGAAATGCAGAAATCGACAATGTGGAACATACAATCTTCCACTGCGAGCGTTTTAGAGATGAAAGGCGACAAGTCGAGCACACAACGGGCCCTCTCACACCGGAGAACATCGTAGCTAAGATGATAGACAGCGAGTATTCTTGGAGAAAAGTATCTGCCTTCATTGGCGACATTTTGAGACTCAAAAAGAAAGACTTGGAGTAGAGGATGTAAAATAATCTGGACTCACAAAAATGTACGAAAAAGACCTAGATGAGAGGTCGGAATGGGATATCTGGACGCAGATAAGCGCTTATTGCGTAGATGGTCCCACTTGAATCATCTCACAATAAGGGCTCATGCTTATTCAAGAAGAAGGCGCTTGGCGCACATAGGCCCCACTTCGAAGTATTGCAAAAGCGTTTCCGAAGTGGAGATAGGCCAAACGGGGAGGGGTTTTTAGTGGGTATTCTGCTTTGTAGAGAGCCCCACACTCCCTTACTAAGACGTTAGTAGGAAGTGCGTAAACGCATTTTCCCCTCCCAACCCAAAAAAAAAAAAAAAAAAAATAAATTATTATTATTATTATTGGGCTGGAAGTACCCTTGGTATGGCAACGTGTCTGTTAGCTTTAACATGGCAAAGTCCAGCACAATCCATACAAGCGATCTTCAAGCAGCTCATCGCCTCCCCGTGGCAGCCCCGGACACTGGTACATCAGTCACCCGACAGAGTACCTGCTAAGATGAGAAGGCGTCCCGGCTTGATGCCTAATGCAAGAGAGGCTCACCGAGGAAAAAAACCAGGACGTGACTGCACCCGAATCGGGCGGCATCCTGTTTAGCGTCTGACCCATGGTGGGCGGCTATATTCTATGTCTTTTTCCGAATCGGTAGACAAAAAAGAAGATCCGTCGCTGATGACTAAGGCAATCTAACACCTGAGTACCCAGACTGAGCCCCTGATGAAATGGCTGTTGGGCTAATGCTGCAGTCACCAACGTCCTATTAAAACCTGGCGAGTCTTTGGGTTCGTTTAAATCGCATCACCACTGAATTGGTGGTACAGGTGCAGTTGAGAGAACTCCTGCTTAGCGTCCTTCCTGGCTCTGAACAAAGGCACTCATAAGGACCTATGTCAACCCTTGCGTGGACCTCACTGTTTGCAAAGGGACCCACGGAGACATTACGGACGACTGTACGTATGAGAGGAGATAGCGGCTTAAAGTTTGGACCCATACAGCATGAACAATCAAGAACAAAAACAAACAGAGGGAGGAGAATTTGTTAGGAGGAGCGGCCTAATGTCCAGGTCCCCATTGCAACATGGAGATTCAACAGTGCCAAACCAACAGAGAACCTCAGCAACTGAGAGTGAGCTGAGTGAACCGACACCCGACAAAGTGCCAACTTACGTAGAGTCGTCGTCTACTAGTCTGACAACACCGAGTCTGGCTCTGCATAGGGCACACGTAAATAGCTCTCCACGGCAAGAGGTGATTCACAAGATGCGCGCTTTACAGCAGGAAGCTATAAGTCAGTGCAAGTCTGTACTTCGCAAGATGAAGCTCGCAATGACAAAACAGAGAAATATAAGTATGGACGTCAAAGACGGTGTTTCAGAGTTGGGTGAGCTTTTTGACGTAATCGCGAGTTACAGGAAAAGTTGGGAATCCGCTGAAAAAGCAAAAGCAGAAGAAACCAACAGAATAGCTTTAGAAAGAGGAAAAAACGATACACCTGTTTCGTCTATCCCAAAAAGAATAGCTTCCAGCCCAGCGGCGCCCGACTCAGCGAAAAAAGTCAGAAGCAAGGAACCAGACGGATTTCAAACAGTGGTAAACAAAAGAAACAGACAAAAATCTGAAAAGACAAGGGAGACTAAAGGTCAGAGAAAAAAGGACAATGTAGGAAACAAAGTAGTTCCTATAAAAAATAAGAACACGGACGCGGCCGGACGTAGTGCTAGTAAGACCAGCAGAGGGTAAAAGCTATGTGGATGTGCTAAAAGAGCTAAGAACGGGAATGAAACCAGGAGAGGCGGAGATCCGATCAGTCAGAAAGACAAAGTCCGGAGATATGCTACTGGAAATGGCCAAAGGAAGCGAAGCCAACACGCTGCGCGACTGCATCAGAGACACGCTAAAGGGAAACGCAGCAGTGAAGCTTATTACGCCAAAAGCCAAAATTGAGATTCGCGATCTGGATAGTCTCGTAGACGAACAATAGGTGCTAGCTGCTATCCAAAATATAGTAGGAAACTCCTGTGACATCCAAATCCACTTGACAAAGGTAAACAGCATGGAACAAAAGGGAGCTTTTGTCACGCTGAGCACAGAGGCCGCAGATAAAATCCTAGAAGAGTCTAGAGTTAAAATAGGATGGACCCGATGCCGAGTTAAGCGGTGCGTAGATACTCTGCGATGCTACAGATGCTTCAGCACAGGACACCTGCAAAAGCCTTGCACCGGTCCGGACCGCAAAGAGTTATGCATTAGATGCGGGGAGAAAGGCCACAAAATGACGAGCTGCACAAAGCCGCCTAGATGCGTTCTTTGCGCACATAAAAACCTTGACGAAGTAAATCATCTCCCAGGGACGAGTATCTGCGCTGCCAGTACCGGTAAGACAAAAAACATGATAGTCCTCCAGGGAAACCTACACAGAAGTAGAACAGCAGATGACCTACTATCCCAAATTGTCCTCGAGCAGAAAGCAGACGTAGTGGTAATAAGCGAGCAGTACAAGGCTAAGCAAACTGGCACATGGCTAGAAGACGAAACATAGACGACGGCAATATGGACTCCAGACAGAAATGACGCCCAAATCCTGAAAAAAGGACGAGGAAGGGGCCACGTCTACATTCAATTTAAGGACTATACTATGATTAGCTGCTATTTGACACCAAGTGACAACATCCAAACATTCCAAGAAAAATTAGACGACATCGAGCATACAGCACTACAGCAAACGGAAAAACTGATAGTAGCCGGTGATCTAAACTCTTCTGCTCTGGAGTGGGGAATGCCTGCAACCAACTCCAGAGGTCAGAGGGTACTAGACATGGCCGCAAGACTCAGTCTCGTTGTTGCAAACGTAGGATCGACAACTACCTTTAGGCAATTGGGAAATACAGGCACAATCCCTGACGTAACTATGGTGTCAGAATCGTGGGCACATAAGATAACAGGTTGGAAAGTTTTGGACATTTACAATGGAAGTGACCATGAGTACATTACCTACTCCATAAATTACACAAGGACGTCAAATGGCCCAGCCAGGCCCACACGCCGAAGATGGAATGTAAACCGCCTTAATAAATTAAAATTTATTGACGAAATTGACAGGAGGGACGAAGGAGGAATGAAGAGCTTTACTTAGAAAGCGCCGACAACGTAGTTCACACAACAATGAAGAACATACGAAGAGCATGCGATGTAGCAATGCCAAAAACAGGAAATCCACGTAGATCAGGACAGGAAGTATACTGGTGGACGGACGAAATAAGAACTCTGAGAGAGACCTGCATAAGAAGAAGACGACTTCTTACTAGGGCTAGGCGGAGAGGCGACTTTATCACGCAGGATGAGCAATACAGGAAAGCGAAAAAAGAATTAAACACAGCTATCAAGAAGAGCAAGCGTGAAAAATGGAAATCTCTCTGTGACGACATAAACAATAACCCTTGGGGCCTGGTATATAAAATTGTCATGAAGAAGCTCGGATCCAACAGTGCGGTACCAAACCTGGAGGAAGATCAGATGGACGATATAGTCCGAGCTCTGTTTGCGTCTGACCAACTTAGACCAACCAGCTCACCAGACCAAAGGACCGAAGAAAGCGGCGAGCCATTCTTCCAAGAAGAACTCGTAAAGGCTGCAAGAAGTCTAAAAAACAGGAAAGCTCCAGGTCCGGACAACATTCCTTCAGAAGTCCTTAAGATAATAGCTGAGTGCAGACCCCACATACTGCTAAAAATGTATAACGCATGCCTTCAAAACGGAATTTTTCCCGATCAGTGGAAAATTCAACGACTGGTCTTAGTAAGCAAAGGAAAAGGCGATCCAACAAAACCATCCGCATATAGACCTTTATGTATGCTAGACACAGCAGGGAAGCTATTGGAAAAGCTAATCAAACCCCGATTAGTGGATGCCATAGAAAGAAATGGCGGTCTGTCCCCAAGACAGTATGGGTTTAGACGCGGGCGATCAACAATTGGGGCTGTAGCAGAGGTTGCAAATGCTGCCCTCAAAAGCAGACAGGGCAACCACTTCTCACGACCCATTGTGCTGCTGGCGACGTTGGACATTAAAAACGCCTTTAACAGTGTTAAATGGAGCAACATACTTGACGCACTAAAGAGACGGTTTCGGGTACCTGCATATCTCTTGGAGCTGATAGGCAGCTACTTAAATAACCGAAAACTAATATACACGTTCTCTGCTGGAAAAAAGTGTATAGAGATTACGTCAGGCGCAGCGCAGGGCTCCATACTCGGCCCAGAGTTGTGGAACATAAGCTATGACGAAATCCTTCGCATAGAATTGCCAGAGGATACATTCCTGGTAGGATACGCTGACGACATTGTGGCGGTTATCACTGCTCGCAATGCAGAGTACGCGCAAAGAAAACTAACGCAGGTAATGATACAGGTCAAAGACTGGTTAGATTTAGACGGCTGGAAAAGACGGAGCTACTTATGATAACCGGACGTCAGATACCACTGGAGATAAATATGAGAGTCGGAGAAAACATTATGAAGACGCTGAAAGTAATCAAGTACCTAGGAATAAGGCTTGACTCAAAGATGACTTTTAAAGCGCAGATTCAATACGCAAAAGCGAAGGCAGTAGAGGCTACAAAATCACTCAGCAGACTTATGGCAAACGTTGGCGGCCCGTACCAATCTAAGCGTTAACTTCTTATGGAGATCAACAACGCCATCCTTTTATATGGATGGGAGATATGGGCAGATACGCTTAAGGTTAAATGCAGGATGAAGCCCCTACAGGCGGTTCAGAGAACAGTCGCGCTAAGAATAACAAGCGCATACCGAACTGCATCAGGCGCAGCATCACTTGCTATTGCGGGTTTGATACCAATCGACCTCCAAGCAAGGGAACGTAAAAAAATAGACAACAAAGGGAAGCCACTATACAAAACCTTAACACATGTAAGCAAGAGACGATCGCCTTATGGCAGGAAAGATGGACAAATGAACGATATGGAAGATGGACAGCAAGACTACTGCCATGTATTAATGACTGGACTTTAAGAAAACATGGAGACCTAGACTACTACGTCACACAAATGATGACGGGACATGGCTACTTTAGTGCCTTCCTAAATTCAATAGGAAAGAGCACGGAAGCTAGCTGTGTATATGGAAATGCAGAAATCGACAATGTGGAACATACAATCTTCCACTGCGAGCGTTTTAGAGATGAAAGGCGACAAGTCGAGCACACAACGGGCCCTCTCACACCGGAGAACATCGTAGCTAAGATGATAGACAGCGAGTATTCTTGGAGAAAAGTATCTGCCTTCATTGGCGACATTTTGAGACTCAAAAAGAAAGACTTGGAGTAGAGGATGTAAAATAATCTGGACTCACAAAAATGTACGAAAAAGACCTAGATGAGAGGTCGGAATGGGATATCTGGACGCAGATAAGCGCTTATTGCGTAGATGGTCCCACTTGAATCATCTCACAATAAGGGCTCATGCTTATTCAAGAAGAAGGCGCTTGGCACACATAGGCCCCACTTCGAAGTATTGCAAAAGCGTTTCCGAAGTGGAGATAGGCCAAACGGGGAGGGGTTTTTAGTGGGTATTCTGCTTTGTAGAGAGCCCCACACTCCCTTACTAAGACGTTAGTAGGAAGTGCGTAAACGCATTTTCCCCTCCCAACCCAAAAAAAAAAAAAAAAATAAATAAATTATTATTATTATTATTGGGCTGGAAGTACCCTTGGTATGGCAACGTGTCTGTTAGCTTTAACATGGCAAAGTCCAGCACAATCCATACAAGCGATCTTCAAGCAGCTCATCGCCTCCCCGTGGCAGCCCCGGACACTGGTACATCAGTCACCCGACAGAGTACCTGCTAAGATGAGAAGGCGTCCCGGCTTGATGCCTAATGCAAGAGAGGCTCACCGAGGAAAAAAACCAGGACGTGACTGCACCCGAATCGGGCGGCATCCTGTTTAGCGTCTGACCCATGGTGGGCGGCTATATTCTATGTCTTTTTCCGAATCGGTAGACAAAAAAGAAGATCCGTCGCTGATGACTAAGGCAATCTAACACCTGAGTACCCAGACTGAGCCCCTGATGAAATGGCTGTTGGGCTAATGCTGCAGTCACCAACGTCCTATTAAAACCTGGCGAGTCTTTGGGTTCGTTTAAATCGCATCACCACTGAATTGGTGGTACAGGTGCAGTTGAGAGAACTCCTGCTTAGCGTCCTTCCTGGCTCTGAACAAAGGCACTCATAAGGACCTATGTCAACCCTTGCGTGGACCTCACTGTTTGCAAAGGGACCCACGGAGACATTACGGACGACTGTACGTATGAGAGGAGATAGCGGCTTAAAGTTTGGACCCATACAGCATGAACAATCAAGAACAAAAACAAACAGAGGGAGGAGAATTTGTTAGGAGGAGCGGCCTAATGTCCAGGTCCCCATTGCAACATGGAGATTCAACAGTGCCAAACCAACAGAGAACCTCAGCAACTGAGAGTGAGCTGAGTGAACCGACACCCGACAAAGTGCCAACTTACGTAGAGTCGTCGTCTACTAGTCTGACAACACCGAGTCTGGCTCTGCATAGGGCACACGTAAATAGCTCTCCACGGCAAGAGGTGATTCACAAGATGCGCGCTTTACAGCAGGAAGCTATAAGTCAGTGCAAGTCTGTACTTCGCAAGATGAAGCTCGCAATGACAAAACAGAGAAATATAAGTATGGACGTCAAAGACGGTGTTTCAGAGTTGGGTGAGCTTTTTGACGTAATCGCGAGTTACAGGAAAAGTTGGGAATCCGCTGAAAAAGCAAAAGCAGAAGAAACCAACAGAATAGCTTTAGAAAGAGGAAAAAACGATACACCTGTTTCGTCTATCCCAAAAAGAATAGCTTCCAGCCCAGCGGCGCCCGACTCAGCGAAAAAAGTCAGAAGCAAGGAACCAGACGGATTTCAAACAGTGGTAAACAAAAGAAACAGACAAAAATCTGAAAAGACAAGGGAGACTAAAGGTCAGAGAAAAAAGGACAATGTAGGAAACAAAGTAGTTCCTATAAAAAATAAGAACACGGACGCGGCCGGACGTAGTGCTAGTAAGACCAGCAGAGGGTAAAAGCTATGTGGATGTGCTAAAAGAGCTAAGAACGGGAATGAAACCAGGAGAGGCGGAGATCCGATCAGTCAGAAAGACAAAGTCCGGAGATATGCTACTGGAAATGGCCAAAGAAAGCGAAGCCAACACGCTGCGCGACTGCATCAGAGACACGCTAAAGAGAAACGCAGCAGTGAAGCTTATTACGCCAAAAGCCAAAATTGAGATTCGCGATCTGGATAGTCTCGTAGACGAACAAGAGGTGCTAGCTGCTATCAAAAATATAGTAGGAAACTCCTGTGACATCCAAATCCACTTGGCAAAGGTAAACAGCATGGAACAAAAGGGAGCTTTTGTCACGCTGAGCACAGAGGCCGCAGATAAAATCCTAGAAGAGTCTAGAGTTAAAATAGGATGGACCCGATGCCGAGTTAAGCGGTGCTTAGATACTCTGCGATGCTACAGATGCTTCAGCACAGGACACCTGCAAAAGCATTGCACCGGTCCGGACCGCAAAGAGTTATGCATTAGATGCGGGGAGAAAGGCCACAAAATGACGAGCTGCACAAAGCCGCCTAGATGCGTAAGACAAAATAATGATAGTCCTCCAGGGAAACCTACACAGAAGTAGAACAGCAGATGACCTACTATCCCAAATTGTCCTCGAGCAGAAAGCAGACGTAGTGGTAATAAGCGAGCAGTACAAGGCTAAGCAAACTGGCACATGGCTAGAAGACGAAACAAAGACGACGGCAATATGGACTCCAGACAGAAATGACGCCCAAATCCTGAAAAAAGGACTAGGAAGGGGCCACGTCTACATTCAATTTAAGGACTATACTATGATTAGCTGCTATTTGACTTCAAGTGACAACATCCAAACATTCCAAGAAAAATTAGACGACATCGAGCATACAGCACTACAGCAAACGGGAAAACTGATAGTAGCCGGTGATCTAAACTCTTCTGCTCTGGAGTGGGGAATGCCTGCAACCAACTCCAGAGGTCAGAGGGTACTAGACATGGCCGCAAGACTCGGTCTCGTTGTTGCAAACGTAGGATCGACAACTACCTTTAGGCGATTGGGAAATACAGGCACAATCCCTGACGTAACTATGGTGTCAGAATCGTGGGCATATAAGATAACAGGTTGGAAAGTTTTGGACATTTACAATGGAAGTGACCATGAGTACATTACCTACTCCATTAATTACACAAGGACGTCAAATGGCCCAGCCAGGCCCACACGCCGAAGATGGAATGTAAATCGCCTCAATAAATTAAAATTTATTGACGAAATTGACAGTAGGGACAATGAAGAGCTTTACTTAGAAAGCGCCGACAACGTAGTTCACACAACAATGAAGAACATACGAAGAGCATGCGATGTAGCAATGCCAAAAACAGGAAATCCACGTAGATCAGGACAGGAAGTATACTGGTGGACGGACGAAATAAGAACTCTGAGAGAGACCTGCATAAGAAGAAGACGACTTCTTACTTGGGCTAGGCGGAGAGGCGACTTTATCACGCAGGATGAGCAGTACAGGAAAGCGAAAAAAGAATTAAACACAGCTATCAAGAAGAGCAAGCGTGAAAAATGGAAATCTCTCTGTGACGACATAAACAATAACCCTTGGGGCCTGGGA
Organism: Scaptomyza polygonia; assembly: GCA_035044585.1. Classification (NCBI taxonomy): domain Eukaryota; kingdom Metazoa; phylum Arthropoda; class Insecta; order Diptera; family Drosophilidae; genus Scaptomyza; species Scaptomyza polygonia. Next base: position 29,487 of record JAWNNU010000351.1, read on the forward strand.
TATAAAATTGTCATGAAGAAGCTCGGATCCAACAGTGCGGTACCAAACCTGGAGGAAGAACAGATGGACGATATAGTCCGAGCTCTGTTTCCGTCTGACCAACTTAGACCAACCAGCTCACCAGACCAAAGGACCGAAGAAAGCGGCGAGCCATTCTCCCAAGAAGAACTCGTAAAGGCTGCAAGAAGTCTAAAAAACAGGAAAGCTCCAGGTCCGGACAACATTCCTTCAGAAGTCCTTAAGATAATAGCTGAGTGCAGACCCCACATACTGCTAAAAATGTATAACGCATGCCTTCAAAACGGAATTTTTCCCGATCAGTGGAAAATTCAACGACTGGTTTCAATAAGCAAAGGAAAAGGCGATCCTACAAAACCATCCGCATATAGACCTTTATGTATGCTAGACACAGCAGGGAAGCTATTGGAAAAGCTAATCAAACCCCGATTAGTGGATGCCATAGAAAGAAATGGCGGTCTGTCCCCAAGACAGTATGGGTTTAGACGCGGGCGATCAACAATTGGGGCTGTAGCAGAGGTTGCAAATGCTGCCCTCAAAAGCAGACAGGGCAACCACTTCTCACGACCCATTGTGCTGCTGGCGACGTTGGACATTAAAAACGCCTTTAACAGTGTTAAATGGAGCAACATACTTGACGCACTAAAGAGACGGTTTCCGGTACCTGCATATCTCTTGCAGCTGATAGGCAGCTACTTAAATAACCGAAAACTAATATACACGTTCTCTGCTGGAAAAAAGTGTATAGAGATTACGTCAGGCGCAGCGCAGGGCTCCATACTCGGCCCAGAGTTGTGGAACATAAGCTATGACGAAATCCTTCGCATAGAATTGCCAGAGGATACATTCCTGGTAGGATACGCTGACGACATTGTGGCGGTTATCACGGCTCGCAATGCAGAGTACGCGCAAAGAAAACTAACGCAGGTAATGATACAGGTCAAAGACTGGTTAGATTTACACGGCTTACAACTAGCACTGGAAAAGACGGAGCTACTTATGATAACCGGACGTCAGATACCACTGGAGATAAATATGAGAGTCGGAGAAAACATTATGAAGACGCTGAAAGTAATCAAGTACCTAGGAATAAGGCTTGACTCAAAGATGACTTTTAAAGCGCAGATTCAATACGCAAAAGCGAAGGCAGTAGAGGCTACAAAATCACTCAGCAGACTTATGGCAAACGTTAGCGGCCCGTACCAATCTAAGCGTAAACTTCTTATGGAGATCAACAACGCCATCCTTTTATATGGATGCGAGATATGGGCAGATATGCTTAAGGTTAAATGCAGGATGAAGCCCCTACAGGCGGTTCAGAGAACAGTCGCGCTAAGAATAACAAGCGCATACCGAACTGTATCAGGCGCAGCATCGCTTGCTATTGCGGGCTTGATACCAATCGACCTCCAAGCAAGGGAACGTAAACAAATAGACAACAAAGGGAAGCCACTATACAAAACCTTAACACATGTAAGCAAGCGACGATCGCCTTATGGCAGGAAAGATGGACAAATATCCGATATGGAAGATGGTCAGCAAGACTACTGCCATGTAATAATGACTTGACTTTAAGAAAACATGGAGACCTAGACTACTACGTCACACAAATGATGACAAGACATGGCTACTTTAGTGCCTTCCTAAATTCAATAGGAAAGACCACGGAAGCTAGCTGTGTATATGGAGATGCAGAAATCGACAATGTGGAACATACAATCTTCCACTGCGAGCGTTTCAGAGATGAAAGGCGACAAGTCGAGCACACAACGGGCCCTCTCACACCGGAGAACATCGTAGCTAAGATGATAGAAAGCGAGGATTCTTGGAGAAAAGTATCTGTCTTCATTGGCGACATTTTGAGACGCAAAAAGAAAGACTTGGAGGAGAGGATGTAAAATAATCTGCGTAGATGGTCCCACTTGAATCATCTCACAATAAGGGCTCATGCTTATTCAAGAGGAAGGCGCTTGGCGCACAAAGGCCCCACTTTGAAGTATTGCGAAAGCGTTTCCGAAGTGGAGATAGGCCAAACGGGGAGGGGTTTTTAGTGGGTATTCTACTTTGTTGAGAGCCCCACACTCCCTTACTAAGACGTTAGTAGGAAGTGCGTAAATGCATACAGGCGATATTCAAGCAGCTCATCGCCTCCCCGTGGCAGCCCCGGACACTGGTACATCAGTCACCCGACAGAGTACCTGCTAAGATGAGAAGGCGTCCCGGCTTGATGCCTGACGCAAGAAAGGCTCACTGTGGAAAAAATCCAGGACGTGACTGCACCCGAATCGGGCGGCAAAAAAGAAGATCCGTCGCTGATGACTAAGGCAATCTAACACCTGAGTACCCAGCAGATGACCTACTATCCCAAATTGTCCTTGAGCAGATAGCAGACGTAGTGATAATAAGCGAGCAGTACAAGGCTAAGCAAACTGGCACATGGCTAGAAGACGAACCAAAGACGACGGCAATATGAACTCCAGACAGAAATGATGCCCAAATCCTGAAAAAAGGACGAGGAAGGGGCCACGTCTACATTCAATTTAAGGACTATACTATGATTAGCTGCTATTTGACACCAAGTGACAACATCCAAACATTCCAAGAAAAATTAGACGACATCGAGCATACGGCACTACAGCAAACGGGAAAACTGATTGTAGCCGGTGATCTAAAATCCTCTGCTCTGGAGTGGGGAATGCCTGCAACCAACTCCAGAGGTCAGAGGATACTAGACATGGCCACAAGACTCGGTATCGTTGTTGCAAACGTAGGATCGACAACTACCTTTAGGCGATTGGGAAATACAGGCACAATCCCTGACGTAACTATGGTGTCAGAATCGTGGGCACATAAGATAACAGGTTGGAAAGTTTTGGACATTTACAATGGAAGTGACCATGAGTACATTACCTACTCCATAAATTACACAAGGACGTCAAATGGCCCAGCCAGGCCCACACGCCGAAGAAGGAATGTAAATCGCCTTAATAAATTAAAATTTATTGACGAAATTGACAGGAGGGACGAAGAAGGAATGAAGAGCTTTACTTAGAAAGCGCCGACAACGTAGTTCACACAACAATGAAGAACATACGAAGAGCATGCGATGTAGCAATGCCAAAAACAGGAAATCCACGTAGATCAGGACAGGAAGTATACTGGTGGACGGACAAAATAAGAACTCTGAGAGAGACCTGCATAAGAAGAAGACGACTTCTTACTAGGGCTAGGCGGAGAGGCGACTTTATCACGCAGGATGAGCAGTACAGAAAAGCGAAAAAAGAATTAAACACAGCTATCAAGAAGAGCAAGCGTGAAAAATGGAAATCTCTCTGTGACGACATAAACAATAACCCTTGGGGCCTGGGATATAAAATTGTCATGAAGAAGCTCGGATCCAACAGTGCGGTACCAAACCTGGAGGAAGATCAGATGGACCATATAGTCCGTGCTCTGTTTCTGTCTGACCAACTTAGACCAACCAGCTCACCAGACCAAAGGACCGAAGAAAGCGGCGAGCCATTCTCCCAAAAAGAACTCGTAAAGGCTGCAAGAAGTCTAAAAAACAGGAAAGCTCCAGGTCCGGACAACATTCCTTCAGAAGTCCTTAAGATAATAGCTGAGTGCAGACCCCACATACTGCTAAAAATGTATAACGCATGCCTTCAAAACGGAATTTTTCCCGATCAGTGGAAAATTCAACGACTGGTCTTAGTAAGCAAAGGAAAAGGCGATCCTACAAAACCATCCGCATATAGACCTTTATGTATGCTAGACACAGCAGGGAAGCTATTGGAAAAGCTAATCAAACCCCGATTAGTGGATGCCATAGAAAGAAATGGCGGTCTGTCCCCAAGACAGTATGGGTTTAGACGCGGGCGATCAGCAATTGGGGCTGTAGCAGAGGTTGCAAATGCTGCCCTCAAAAGCAGACAGGGCAACCACTTCTCACGACCCATTGTGCTGCTGGCGACGTTGGACATTAAAAACGCCTTTAACAGTGTTAAATGGAGCAACATACTTGACGCACTAAAGAGACGGTTTCGGGTACCTGCATATCTCTTGCAGCTGATAAATAACCGAAAACTAATATACACGTTCTCTGCTGGAAAAAAGTGTATAGAGATTACGTCAGGCGCAGCGCAGGGCTCCATACTCGGCCCAGAGTTGTGGAACATAAGCTATGACGAAATCCTTCGCATAGAATTGCCAGAGGATTCATTCCTGGTAGGATACGCTGACGACATTGTGGCGGTTATCACTGCTCGCAATGCAGAGTACGCGCAAAGAAAATTAACGCAGGTAATGATACAGGTCAAAGACTGGTTAGATTTAGACGGCTGGAAAAGACGGAGCTACTTATGATAACCGGACGTCAGATACCACTGGAGATAAATATGAGAGTCGGAGAAAACATTATGAAGACGCTGAAAGTAATCAAGTACCTAGGAATAAGGCTTGACTCAAAGATGACTTTTAAAGCGCAGATTCAATACGCAAAAGCTAAGGCAGTAGAGGCTACAAAATCACTCAGCACACTTATGGCAAACGTTGGCGGCCCGTACCAATCTAAGCGTAAACTTCTTCTGGAGATCAACAACGCCATCCTTTTATATGGATGCGAGATATGGGCAGATATGCTTAAGGTTAAATGCAGGATGAAGCCCCTACAGGCGGTTCAGAGAACAGTCGCGCTAAGAATAACAAGCGCATACCGAACTGTATCAGGCGCAGCATCGCTTGCTATTGCGGGCTTGATACCAATCGACCTCCAAGCAAGGGAACGTAAAAAAATAGACAACAAAGGGAAGCCACTATACAAAACCTTAACACATGTAAGCAGGAGACGATCGCCTTATGGCAGGAAAGATGGACAAATGAACGATATGGAAGATGGACAGCAAAACTACTGCCATGTATTAATGACTGGACTTTGAGAAAACATGGAGACCTAGACTACTTCGTTGTGTGACGGGACATGGCTACTTTAGTTCCTTCCTAAATTCAATAGGAAAGAGCACGGAAGCTAGCTGTATATATGGAAATGCAGAAATCGACAATGTGGAACATACAATCTTCCACTGCGAGCGTTTCAGAGATGAAAGGCGACAAGTCGAGCACACAACGGGCCCTCTCACACCGGAGAACATCGTAGCTAAGATGATAGACAGCGAGTATTCTTGGAGAAAAGTATCTGCCTTCATTGGCGACATTTTGAGACTCAAAAAGAAAGACTTGGAGTAGAGGATGTAAAATAATCTGGACTCACAAAAATGTACGAAAAAGACCTAGATGAGAGGTCGGAATGGGATATCTGGACGCAGATAAGCGCTTATTGCGTAGATGGTCCCACTTGAATCATCTCACAATAAGGGCTCATGCTTATTCAAGAAGAAGGCGCTTGGCACACATAGGCCCCACTTCGAAGTATTGCAAAAGCGTTTCCGAAGTGGAGATAGGCCAAACGGGGAGGGGTTTTTAGTGGGTATTCTGCTTTGTAGAGAGCCCCACACTCCCTTACTAAGACGTTAGTAGGAAGTGCGTAAACGCATTTTCCCCTCCCAACCCAAAAAAAAAAAAAAAATAAATAAATTATTATTATTATTATTGGGCTGGAAGTACCCTTTGTATGGCAACGTGTCTGTTAGCTTTAACATGGCAAAGTCCAGCACAATCCATATAAGTGATCTTCAAGCAGCTCATCGCCTCCCTGTGGCAGCCCCGGACACTGGTACATCAGACACCCGACAGAGTACCTGCTAAGATGATAAGGCGTCCCGGCTTGATGCCTGATGCAAGAGAGGCTCACCGAGGAAAAAAACCAGGACGTGACTGCACCCCAATCGGGCGGCATCCTGTTTAGCGTCTGACCCATAGTGGGCGGCTATATTCTATGTCTTTTTCCGAATCGGTAGACAAAAAAGAAGATCCGTCGCTGATGACTAAGGCAATCTAGCACCTGAGTACCCAGACTGAGCCCCTGATGAAATGGCTGATGGGCTAATGCTGCAGTCACCGCCGTCCTATTAAAACCTGGTGAGTCTTTGAGTACGTTTAAATCGCATCACCACTGAATTGGTGGTACAGGTGCAGTTGAGAGAACTCCTGCTTAGCGTCCGTCCTGGCTCTGAACAAAGGCACTCATAAGGACCTATGTCAACCCTTACGTGGACCTTACTGTTTGCAAAGGGACCCACGGGGACATTACGGACGACTGTACGTATGAGAGGAGATAGCGGCTTTAAGTTTGGACCCATACAGCATGAACAATCAAGAACAAAAACAAACGGAGGGAGGAGAATTTGTTAGGAGGAGCGGCCTAATGTCCAGGTCCCCATTGCAACATGGAGATTCAACAGTGCCAAACCAACAGAGAACCTCAGCAACTGAGAGTGAGCTGAGTGAACCGACACCCGACAAAGTGCCAACTTACGTAGAGTCGTCGTATACTAGTCTGACAACACCGAGTCTGGCTTTGCATAGGGCACACGTAAATAGCTCTCCACGGCAAGAGCTGATTCACAAGATGCGCGCTTTAGAGCAGGAAGCTATAGGTCAGTGCAAGTCTGTACTTCGCAAGATGAAGCTCGCAATGACAAAACAGAGAAATATAAGTATGGACGTCAAAGACGGTGTTTCAGAGTTGGGTGAGCTTTTTGACGTAATCGCGAGTTACAGGAAAAGTTGGGAATCCGCTAAAAAAGGAAAAGCAGAAGAAACCAACAGAATAGCTTTAGCAAGAGGAAAAAACGATACACCTGTTTCGTCTATCCCAAAAAGAATAGCTTCCAGCCCAGCGGCGCCCGACTCAGCGAAAAAAGTCAGAAGCAAGGAACCAGACGGATTTCAAACAGTGGTAAACAAAAGAAACAGACAAAAATCTGAAAAGACAAGGGAGACTAAAGGTCAGAGAAAAAAGGACAATGTAGGAAACAAAGTAGTTCCTATAAAAAATAAGAACACGGACGCGGCCGGACGTTGTGCTTGTAAGACCAGCAGAGGGTAAAAGCTATGTGGATGTGCTAAAAGAGCTAAGAACGGGAATGAAACCAGGAGAGGCGGAGATCCGATCAGTCAGAAAGACAAAGTCCGGAGATATGCTACTGGAAGTGGCCAAAGGAAGCGAAGCCAACACGCTGCGCGACTGCATCAGAGACATGCTAAAGGGAAACGCAGCAGTGAAGCTTATTACGCCAAAAGCCAAAATTGAGATTCGCGATCTGGATAGTCTCGTAGACGAACAAGAGGTGCTAGCTGCTATCAAAAATATAGTAGGAAACTCCTGTGACATCCAAATCCACTTGACAAAGGTAAACAGCATGGAACAAAAGCGAGCTTTTGTCATGCTGAGCACAGAGGCCGCAGATAAAATCCTAGAAGAGTCTAGAGTTAAAATAGAATGGACCCGATGCCGAGTTAAGCGGTGCATAGATACTCTGCGATGCTACAGATGCTTCAGCACAGGACACCTGCAAATGCATTGCACCGGTCCGGACCGCAAAGAGTTATGCATTAGATGCAGGGAGAAAGGCCACAAAATGACGAGCTTTACAAAGCCGCCTAGATGCGTTCTTTGCGCACATAAAAACCTTGACGAAGTAAATCATCTCCCAGGGACGAGTATCTGCGCTGCCAGTACCGGTAAGACAAAAACATGATAGTCCTCCAGGGAAACCTACACAGAAGTAGAACAGCAGATGACCTACTATCCCAAATTGTCCTCGAGCAGAAAGCAGACGTAGTGGTAATAAGCGAGCAGTACAAGGCTAAGCAAACTGGCACATGGCTAGAAGACGAAACAAAGACGAACAATATGGACTCCAGACAGAAATGACGCCCAAATCCTGAAAAAAGGACGAGGAAGGGGCCACGTCTACATTCAATTTAAGGACTATACTATGATTAGCTGCTATTTGACACCAAGTGACAACATCCAAACATTCCAAGAAAAATTAGACGACATCGAGCATACAGCACTACAGCAAACGGGAAAACTGATAGTAGCCGGTGATCTAAACTCTTCTGCTCTGGAGTGGGGAATGCCTGCAACCAACTCCAGAGGTCAGAGGGTACTAGACATGGCCGCAAGACTCAGTCTCGTTGTTGCAAACGTAGGATCGACAACTACCTTTAGGCAATTGGGAAATACAGGCACAATCCCTGACGTAACTATGGTGTCAGAATCGTGGGCACATAAGATAACAGGTTGGAAAGTTTTGGACATTTACAATGGAAGTGACCATGAGTACATTACCTACTCCATAAATTACACAAGGACGTCAAATGGCCCAGCCAGGCCCACACGCCGAAGATGGAATGTAAACCGCCTTAATAAATTAAAATTTATTGACGAAATTGACAGGAGGGACGAAGGAGGAATGAAGAGCTTTACTTAGAAAGCGCCGACAACGTAGTTCACACAACAATGAAGAACATACGAAGAGCATGCGATGTAGCAATGCCAAAAACAGGAAATCCACGTAGATCAGGACAGGAAGTATACTGGTGGACGGACGAAATAAGAACTCTGAGAGAGACCTGCATAAGAAGAAGACGACTTCTTACTAGGGCTAGGCGGAGAGGCGACTTTATCACGCAGGATGAGCAATACAGAAAAGCGAAAAAAGAATTAAACACAGCTATCAAGAAGAGCAAGCGTGAAAAATGGAAATCTCTCTGTGACGACATAAACAATAACCCTTGGGGCCTGGGATATAAAATTGTCATGAAGAAGCTCGGATCCAACAGTGCGGTACCAAACCTGGAGGAAGATCAGATGGACCATATAGTCCGTGCTCTGTTTCCGTCTGACCAACTTAGACCAACCAGCTCACCAGACCAAAGGACCGAAGAAAGCGGCGAGCCATTCTTCCAAGAAGAACTCGTAAAGGCTGCAAGAAGTCTAAAAAACAGGAAAGCTCCAGGTCCGGACAACATTCCTTCAGAAGTCCTTAAGATAATAGCTGAGTGCAGACCCCACATACTGCTAAAAATGTATAACGCATGCCTTCAAAACGGAATTTTTCCCGATCAGTGGAAAATTCAACGACTGGTCTTAGTAAGCAAAGGAAAAGGCGATCCTACAAAACCATCCGCATATAGACCTTTATGTATGCTAGACACAGCAGGGAAGCTATTGGAAAAGCTAATCAAACCCCGATTAGTGGATGCCATAGAAAGAAATGGCGGTCTGTCCCCAAGACAGTATGGGTTTAGACGCGGGCGATCAACAATTGGGGCTGTAGCAGAGTTTGCAAATGCTGCCCTCAAAAGCAGACAGGGCAACCACTTCTCACGACCCATTGTGCTGCTGGCGACGTTGGACATTAAAAACGCCTTTAACAGTGTTAAATGGAGCAACATACTTGACGCACTAAAGAGACGGTTTCGGGTACCTGCATATCTCTTGCAGCTGATAAATAACCGAAAACTAATATACACGTTCTCTGCTGGAAAAAAGTGTATAGAGATTACGTCAGGCGCAGCGCAGGGCTCCATACTCGGCCCAGAGTTGTGGAACATAAGCTATGACGAAATCCTTCGCATAGAATTGCCAGAGGATTCATTCCTGGTAGGATACGCTGACGACATTGTGGCGGTTATCACTGCTCGCAATGCAGAGTACGCGCAAAGAAAATTAACGCAGGTAATGATACAGGTCAAAGACTGGTTAGATTTAGACGGCTGGAAAAGACGGAGCTACTTATGATAACCGGACGTCAGATACCACTGGAGATAAATATGAGAGTCGGAGAAAACATTATGAAGACGCTGAAAGTAATCAAGTACCTAGGAATAAGGCTTGACTCAAAGATGACTTTTAAAGCGCAGATTCAATACGCAAAAGCTAAGGCAGTAGAGGCTACAAAATCACTCAGCACACTTATGGCAAACGTTGGCGGCCCGTACCAATCTAAGCGTAAACTTCTTCTGGAGATCAACAACGCCATCCTTTTATATGGATGCGAGATATGGGCAGATATGCTTAAGGTTAAATGCAGGATGAAGCCCCTACAGGCGGTTCAGAGAACAGTCGCGCTAAGAATAACAAGCGCATACCGAACTGTATCAGGCGCAGCATCGCTTGCTATTGCGGGCTTGATACCAATCGACCTCCAAGCAAGGGAACGTAAAAAAATAGACAACAAAGGGAAGCCACTATACAAAACCTTAACACATGTAAGCAGGAGACGATCGCCTTATGGCAGGAAAGATGGACAAATGAACGATATGGAAGATGGACAGCAAAACTACTGCCATGTATTAATGACTGGACTTTGAGAAAACATGGAGACCTAGACTACTTCGTTGTGTGACGGGACATGGCTACTTTAGTTCCTTCCTAAATTCAATAGGAAAGAGCACGGAAGCTAGCTGTATATATGGAAATGCAGAAATCGACAATGTGGAACATACAATCTTCCACTGCGAGCGTTTCAGAGATGAAAGGCGACAAGTCGAGCACACAACGGGCCCTCTCACACCGGAGAACATCGTAGCTAAGATGATAGACAGCGAGTATTCTTGGAGAAAAGTATCTGCCTTCATTGGCGACATTTTGAGACTCAAAAAGAAAGACTTGGAGTAGAGGATGTAAAATAATCTGGACTCACAAAAATGTACGAAAAAGACCTAGATGAGAGGTCGGAATGGGATATCTGGACGCAGATAAGCGCTTATTGCGTAGATGGTCCCACTTGAATCATCTCACAATAAGGGCTCATGCTTATTCAAGAAGAAGGCGCTTGGCACACATAGGCCCCACTTCGAAGTATTGCAAAAGCGTTTCCGAAGTGGAGATAGGCCAAACGGGGAGGGGTTTTTAGTGGGTATTCTGCTTTGTAGAGAGCCCCACACTCCCTTACTAAGACGTTAGTAGGAAGTGCGTAAACGCATTTTCCCCTCCCAACCCAAAAAAAAAAAAAAAATAAATAAATTATTATTATTATTATTGGGCTGGAAGTACCCTTTGTATGGCAACGTGTCTGTTAGCTTTAACATGGCAAAGTCCAGCACAATCCATATAAGTGATCTTCAAGCAGCTCATCGCCTCCCTGTGGCAGCCCCGGACACTGGTACATCAGACACCCGACAGAGTACCTGCTAAGATGATAAGGCGTCCCGGCTTGATGCCTGATGCAAGAGAGGCTCACCGAGGAAAAAAACCAGGACGTGACTGCACCCCAATCGGGCGGCATCCTGTTTAGCGTCTGACCCATAGTGGGCGGCTATATTCTATGTCTTTTTCCGAATCGGTAGACAAAAAAGAAGATCCGTCGCTGATGACTAAGGCAATCTAGCACCTGAGTACCCAGACTGAGCCCCTGATGAAATGGCTGATGGGCTAATGCTGCAGTCACCGCCGTCCTATTAAAACCTGGTGAGTCTTTGAGTACGTTTAAATCGCATCACCACTGAATTGGTGGTACAGGTGCAGTTGAGAGAACTCCTGCTTAGCGTCCGTCCTGGCTCTGAACAAAGGCACTCATAAGGACCTATGTCAACCCTTACGTGGACCTTACTGTTTGCAAAGGGACCCACGGGGACATTACGGACGACTGTACGTATGAGAGGAGATAGCGGCTTTAAGTTTGGACCCATACAGCATGAACAATCAAGAACAAAAACAAACGGAGGGAGGAGAATTTGTTAGGAGGAGCGGCCTAATGTCCAGGTCCCCATTGCAACATGGAGATTCAACAGTGCCAAACCAACAGAGAACCTCAGCAACTGAGAGTGAGCTGAGTGAACCGACACCCGACAAAGTGCCAACTTACGTAGAGTCGTCGTATACTAGTCTGACAACACCGAGTCTGGCTTTGCATAGGGCACACGTAAATAGCTCTCCACGGCAAGAGCTGATTCACAAGATGCGCGCTTTAGAGCAGGAAGCTATAGGTCAGTGCAAGTCTGTACTTCGCAAGATGAAGCTCGCAATGACAAAACAGAGAAATATAAGTATGGACGTCAAAGACGGTGTTTCAGAGTTGGGTGAGCTTTTTGACGTAATCGCGAGTTACAGGAAAAGTTGGGAATCCGCTAAAAAAGGAAAAGCAGAAGAAACCAACAGAATAGCTTTAGCAAGAGGAAAAAACGATACACCTGTTTCGTCTATCCCAAAAAGAATAGCTTCCAGCCCAGCGGCGCCCGACTCAGCGAAAAAAGTCAGAAGCAAGGAACCAGACGGATTTCAAACAGTGGTAAACAAAAGAAACAGACAAAAATCTGAAAAGACAAGGGAGACTAAAGGTCAGAGAAAAAAGGACAATGTAGGAAACAAAGTAGTTCCTATAAAAAATAAGAACACGGACGCGGCCGGACGTTGTGCTTGTAAGACCAGCAGAGGGTAAAAGCTATGTGGATGTGCTAAAAGAGCTAAGAACGGGAATGAAACCAGGAGAGGCGGAGATCCGATCAGTCAGAAAGACAAAGTCCGGAGATATGCTACTGGAAGTGGCCAAAGGAAGCGAAGCCAACACGCTGCGCGACTGCATCAGAGACATGCTAAAGGGAAACGCAGCAGTGAAGCTTATTACGCCAAAAGCCAAAATTGAGATTCGCGATCTGGATAGTCTCGTAGACGAACAAGAGGTGCTAGCTGCTATCAAAAATATAGTAGGAAACTCCTGTGACATCCAAATCCACTTGACAAAGGTAAACAGCATGGAACAAAAGCGAGCTTTTGTCATGCTGAGCACAGAGGCCGCAGATAAAATCCTAGAAGAGTCTAGAGTTAAAATAGAATGGACCCGATGCCGAGTTAAGCGGTGCATAGATACTCTGCGATGCTACAGATGCTTCAGCACAGGACACCTGCAAATGCATTGCACCGGTCCGGACCGCAAAGAGTTATGCATTAGATGCAGGGAGAAAGGCCACAAAATGACGAGCTTTACAAAGCCGCCTAGATGCGTTCTTTGCGCACATAAAAACCTTGACGAAGTAAATCATCTCCCAGGGACGAGTATCTGCGCTGCCAGTACCGGTAAGACAAAAACATGATAGTCCTCCAGGGAAACCTACACAGAAGTAGAACAGCAGATGACCTACTATCCCAAATTGTCCTCGAGCAGAAAGCAGACGTAGTGGTAATAAGCGAGCAGTACAAGGCTAAGCAAACTGGCACATGGCTAGAAGACGAAACAAAGACGAACAATATGGACTCCAGACAGAAATGACGCCCAAATCCTGAAAAAAGGACGAGGAAGGGGCCACGTCTACATTCAATTTAAGGACTATACTATGATTAGCTGCTATTTGACACCAAGTGACAACATCCAAACATTCCAAGAAAAATTAGACGACATCGAGCATACAGCACTACAGCAAACGGGAAAACTGATAGTAGCCGGTGATCTAAACTCTTCTGCTCTGGAGTGGGGAATGCCTGCAACCAACTCCAGAGGTCAGAGGGTACTAGACATGGCCGCAAGACTCAGTCTCGTTGTTGCAAACGTAGGATCGACAACTACCTTTAGGCAATTGGGAAATACAGGCACAATCCCTGACGTAACTATGGTGTCAGAATCGTGGGCACATAAGATAACAGGTTGGAAAGTTTTGGACATTTACAATGGAAGTGACCATGAGTACATTACCTACTCCATAAATTACACAAGGACGTCAAATGGCCCAGCCAGGCCCACACGCCGAAGATGGAATGTAAACCGCCTTAATAAATTAAAATTTATTGACGAAATTGACAGGAGGGACGAAGGAGGAATGAAGAGCTTTACTTAGAAAGCGCCGACAACGTAGTTCACACAACAATGAAGAACATACGAAGAGCATGCGATGTAGCAATGCCAAAAACAGGAAATCCACGTAGATCAGGACAGGAAGTATACTGGTGGACGGACGAAATAAGAACTCTGAGAGAGACCTGCATAAGAAGAAGACGACTTCTTACTAGGGCTAGGCGGAGAGGCGACTTTATCACGCAGGATGAGCAATACAGAAAAGCGAAAAAAGAATTAAACACAGCTATCAAGAAGAGCAAGCGTGAAAAATGGAAATCTCTCTGTGACGACATAAACAATAACCCTTGGGGCCTGGGATATAAAATTGTCATGAAGAAGCTCGGATCCAACAGTGCGGTACCAAACCTGGAGGAAGATCAGATGGACCATATAGTCCGTGCTCTGTTTCCGTCTGACCAACTTAGACCAACCAGCTCACCAGACCAAAGGACCGAAGAAAGCGGCGAGCCATTCTTCCAAGAAGAACTCGTAAAGGCTGCAAGAAGTCTAAAAAACAGGAAAGCTCCAGGTCCGGACAACATTCCTTCAGAAGTCCTTAAGATAATAGCTGAGTGCAGACCCCACATACTGCTAAAAATGTATAACGCATGCCTTCAAAACGGAATTTTTCCCGATCAGTGGAAAATTCAACGACTGGTCTTAGTAAGCAAAGGAAAAGGCGATCCTACAAAACCATCCGCATATAGACCTTTATGTATGCTAGACACAGCAGGGAAGCTATTGGAAAAGCTAATCAAACCCCGATTAGTGGATGCCATAGAAAGAAATGGCGGTCTGTCCCCAAGACAGTATGGGTTTAGACGCGGGCGATCAACAATTGGGGCTGTAGCAGAGTTTGCAAATGCTGCCCTCAAAAGCAGACAGGGCAACCACTTCTCACAACCCATTGTGCTGCTGGCGACGTTGGACATTAAAAACGCCTTTAGCAGTGTTAAATGGAGCAACATACTTGACGCACTAAAGAGACGGTTTCGGGTACCTGCATATCTCTTGCAGCTGATAAATAACCGAAAACTAATATACACGTTCTCTGCTGGAAAAAAGTGTATAGAGATTACGTCAGGCGCAGCGCAGGGCTCCATACTCGGCCCAGAAGATACATTCCTGGTAGGATACGCTGACGACATTGTGGCGGTTATCACGGCTCGCAATGCAGAGTACGCGCAAAGAAAACTAACGCAGGTAATGATACAGGTCAAAGACTGGTTAGATTTACACGGCTTACAACTAGCACTGGAAAAGACGGAGCTACTTATGATAACCGGACGTCAGATACCACTGGAGATAAATATGAGAGTCGGAGAAAACATTATGAAGACGCTGAAAGTAATCAAGTACCTAGGAATAAGGCTTGACTCAAAGATGACTTTTAAAGCGCAGATTCAATACGCAAAAGCTAAGGCAGTAGAGGCTACAAAATCACTCAGCAGACTTATGGCAAACGTTGGCGGCCCGTACCAATCTAAGCGTAAACTTCTTATGGAGATCAACAACGCCATCCTTTTATATGGATGCGAGATATGGGCAGAAACGCTTAAGGTTAAATGCAGGATGAAGCCCCTACAGGCGGTTCAGAGAACAGACGCGCTAAGAATAACAAGCGCATACCGAACTGTATCAGGCGCAGCATCGCTTGCTATTGCGGGCTTGATACCAATCGACCTCCAAGCAAGGGAATGTAAAAACATATATGAGCTTAGACAACAAAGGGAAGCCACTATACAAAACGTTAACACATGTAAGCAAGAGACGATCGCCTTATGGCAGGAAAGATGGACAAATGAACGATATGGAAGATGGACAGCAAAACTACTCCCATGTATTAATGACTGGACTTTAAGAAAACATGGAGACGTAGACTACTACGTCACACAAATGATAACGGGACATGGCTACTTTAGTGCCTTCCTTAATTCAATAGGAAAAAGCACGGAAGCTAGCTGTGTATATGGAGATGCAGAAATCGACAATGTGGAACATACAATCTTCCACTGCGAGCGTTTCAGAGATGAAAGGCGACAAGTCGAGCACACAACGGGCCCTCTCACACCGGAGAACATCGTAGCTAAGATGATAGAAAGCGAGGATTCTTGGAGAAAAGTATCTGTCTTCATTGGCGACGTTTTGAGATGCTAAAAGAAAGACTTGGAGGAGAGGATGTAAAATAATCTGGACTCACAAAAATGTACGAAAAAGACCTAGATGAGAGGTCGGAATGGGATATCTGGACGCAGATAAGCGCTTATTGCGTAGATGGTCCCACTTGAATCATCTTACAATAAAAGCTCATGCTTATTCAAGAAGAAGGCGCTTGGCGCAAAAAGGCCCCACTTCGAAGTATTGCGAAAGCGTTTCCGAAGTGGAGATAGGCCAAACGGGGAGGGGTTGTTAGTGGGTATTCTACTTTGTAGAGAGCGAGAAGTGCGTAAACGCATTTTCCCCCCCAACCCAAAAAAAAAAAAAAATTATTATTTTTATTATTAGTATCTTGGCATCCCCACTGTGGACTGCCACCTTGACGTGGTGGGGGGGGCCCGAACCTACGCACGCAAAGCCAGGCGTGCTGCAGTGTCGCTAAGAGCAGTTCTAAGGAAAGGAACCCTAAAATTAAACCAAAAATGAGTGTTGAGCAAAGGAAAAAAGTTACGGTGCAGGGGGTCGGATCCCCAGTACCGGCGGCCGTCAGGGGTGTTTGAGCGGGCCCCGGGGCGTTGAGATTTTGCTACCGCAAAGCAGCGGAGGCGGACCACTTGGCCTGCGTTGCTGCAAGAGAGACAAGTGTGAACGATGTGCCGACAGCGGATTCGGGTAGAGACCTACTCGTCGACTTGGGCATCACAGTTCCAAGCACGACTAAGGAAGATGTAAGGTCCATTACAGTAAACGCTGAGACAGGAAAAGGAGAGGGACATCGACCCCTTCAGAGGAGCTCTATGGTGCGAAGGACTCCCCCCCGTTCCTAGATCCCTGAAAAGGGCAGGGGGGAGGATGTAGCCGTAGGAGTCGCAGATTTGCTAATAGTCGATTCTACACCCAATGCTTTTTCAAATCCCAAGCGCAGTTAAGTCCAACCCCATCAGACTGGGCAGACAGCTACCACCGCGGGTAGGGATACCGAAACAAATAATACGAAGGCTAGGGAGCACAATCTTTCTATGAGAGCACAGATTGTGTAGGTCCGAAACGAGGAAGAATTCCTAATGGCAAGGTGCGTTGAGGTTGTCGCCAAGATGAAGGCGGCAACGAATCGGCAAAAGAACATCTCTAATGACGTAAAGCATGGCCTTGCCACTTTGGAGGAAAGTTTTTCAGCCATGAAGGCGTGCAGGTCAATTTGGAATGGCCTAGAGGAGGAAGAAAAGAAGATGACAAAAAATCAGGAGGAGAACCGGATGTATATGCCAACCGAGAAACGGTCAGCTTCCAGCCCTGCGGAGCAGAATGTCAAAAAACGCACAAAGACGGTGGACATCAATCCCGAACGTGTGGTCATCTCGAGGCGGACCAAACGGGTGCTTAAGCTCGCAGTAAAGAAGAAGCTTGAGGAACTAGTTCCCTTGAACAAGAAAGATGTCCCTAGAAAGGCACAAGCTCCCGTGGGGAAAAAGAAGGGAAGGATAAAAGCCAGGCCACGAACGGAGGCAATCTTAATTCGACCCGAGGGAGGTCGGACTTACGCCGATATCCTTAAGGAGATCAAATGTAAGGTGAACCCAGAAAGTTCAGGAGTCCAAGTAAGGACCATCCGAGAGACCCGAACAGGGGGTGTCCTGCTAGAAATTGGACAAGGCTCCAAGGACAGGTGTTGCCTTTCGGGACTCAATTGCGGTGGCGCTAGGGGGACAGGCAGCTGTGTCCTGCTTAAAACCCAGGTGCACTGTGGAAATCCGGGATCTTGACTGCCTTACAGAAGTAGCCGATATTAAGGTAGCACTTATGCGGGATGTGCCCAACCTTGCGGAAGTTAGGGTTGGATTCATCCCAAGAACTTTGAGGGGGCAGTGGTCGAGATGGCTCAGCGCGATGTATCTTACTTCCTGGGGCACGGTTAGGTCCGCATTGGCTGGGTTAACTGCCGAGTGCGGAAAAGAACTTCTGTGATGTGCTGTTACAGATATCTTGGCTACGGACATGTGGCCAAGAGGTGCAAGGGGCCTGATCGAAGTTCATTGTGCTATAATTGTGGGGCAGCTGGGCACAGAGCCATGACGTGTGATGCGGCGGCACGTTGCTTTATATGTGCTGAAAGGCCTAAGCGTAGAGGACCTTGGACACAAACCAGGGTCCGTAAATTTCAGAACGTTTAAGGAGGCGCTCAGGAAGGCCAGAGAGAAGTCGCAATGATCCGCGTCCTCCAGCCAAACACGAATAGAAGCCGAACCTCCAACGACTTGCTTCATCAGTTGGCGGTAGAGAAGGGGGCCGACTTACTCCTGCTGAGTGAGCAGTATCGAAATAGAGAGTCTACCATGTGGTACTCCGATAACCTCGGTACTGCAGCTATCTGGGTGCTTGATCCTGGAAAGGTCCAGGTCACCGGTCACGGTCGAGGGAATGGGTATGTCTGGGTGAGGTGTGGGACGGTGACTTTTTTTAGTTGCTATCTTACGCCCAACCAGACGATCCAAAGCTATAGAGGCCAGCTGGGCACAAGGTAGTGGCCGGAGACTTCAACGCGAGAGCCCTGGAATGGGGTATGCTCTACCCCGACGGCCGGGGTAAACTGGTGCTGGAGATGGTTGCAAGAGCGGGGCTTATAGTGTTGAATATGGGGCAAGTGACGACCTTTCGAAGATCAGGATATGGGGAAACAATCCCTGATGTCTCTTTCGCCTCAGAGGGCCTCGGACCGCTTGTTCGGGGTTGGAGGGTCATTGAGGACTACACCGGTAGTGACCACCAATACATCATATTTGATGTAAGCAACGGTGGATCCCAGCGCAGAGAGACACGACGGCAATTCACCAGATGGAATCTCACGAGGATGATGACCGAGTCTTTCCAGAGAAATCTTTAGAGGGGTGCTGCATTGATGGAGGTGAATTACCAGATTGGGGGCGTGACAGCCGAGACATTGACGGTTTCGACCATGAGTGTCATGAGGTCGGCTTGTGAGGCTTCTATGCCCCGCAGTAGGCCACGCCACGAGAAAAGACCTGTTTACTGGTGGAAACCGGAGATAGCGGACCTGCGCAGGAGATGCCACAGGTTTTGTCGTGCCGTGCAACCTGGAAGGAACCGAATTGAAGCGAATGAAAGGTCGGCGGAACATAAGGCTGCGAAAAAGGAACTGCGACGAGCCATCAATGAGAGCAAGGCCAGTTGTTGGAGGGAGTTGGTAGAAGATGTGGATAGGGATCCATGGGGACTGGGCTACAAACTCGTGACCCAAAAGCTGGGGCTCTGAAACCTGTTGAGCCCAAAGAAGCCGTGCTTATGGAGAGCATAGTTGACGCGCTGTTCCCCCAGCACCCGATAAGGCCCCAGAGGTATTGGAGCCAAATGGAAGAAGTTCCTCTGTTCACCGTGGAAGAACTGGAGCAGGCAGTCCTAGAGCCGCCAAATTTGTTGCCAAGATTCGTGATGAAGAAACCAAAAAATTTGGATGGCGCCCCCCACTCATACCGCCCCCAGCCACCCTTCCACCATTTTCTACTAACTCTGAGCTAGAGTCACCAAATTCGGAATGAGTATAGTTATTGACATATACATTGATCTGCAGCAAAACTTTGTACGCCACGCCCCCCCCCCCATATCCAGCCCACCATCCACCATATTCTAATAACTTTGAGCTAGAGTCACCGAATTCGGTATGAGGATAGCTATTGACATGATACATAGATTTTCAGCAAAAATTTTGATGCCACGCCCTCATACCGCCCCAGCCCCTACCTTTAACAAACTTTGAGCTAGAGTCACCAAATTTGGAAGAAAGATAGCTTTTTGGCATCCCCATCTGCACCAGACAATCTTTGCGGCAGCGTACACTCCTGCCGTATCCACACCCCATTGCAATCAGGTCTCTTTTAATGTGTTTTACTACTGGTATCGAGTATACCGCAGTCGGGTGCGTCCGTCTGCAACGTTTCTACTTGTTTTCTAATAAATTTACATGAGCACGCGAGCAACAACACAAACGTGAAACTTTATAGAAGGACATATTTCAATATACTATTAATCGATAGCTGTTGCGCTAGTTTAGATCAAGGCGGCTTCAAGTTTGGGCTTTATAGATGTGTTTTCAATAAAGATATTCGCTTTTCTTTTCTAGTATCAGAATTAGACTGAAGCTTTATTATCCGTCACAGCGAAATATATATCTCTTAGCATTGAAAGTTTACAATATTATAAATGTATGTGTGGTTGCCCTATATTCATATCCTCTATACATATACTCAGTTGCAACATTGTCTGGCCAGCTTGGATAGTCGCCCGGGCTTCTGCCCATTCAGGGTTTTTTATTTGGGTTCTGGAATTCCTTCCACTCAGTAATTCTCGTGTATGTCCCTTGTTGTAAGGCAGTACGCAGAGGCTTGGTTGTTGAACAGTTTTGAGGGCAGTGTCAGAGGAGGTAACTCGCGCAATATGGGTAAATATATGGCTGCGTTCAGGGAACTAAGAGGTTTTAAAGCAGCTTACTAAGCACTTAGTATTAATCGTTGAAAACTTGTGAACGCACTGCTTAGTGTTGCACATGTTTTTGCACATTAGTTTGCATAACATTTAACAGACTTAGCAATGTTGACACATTTATAAAATTATACAAATTTGAAATGGTATATGTATATGTTTACCTCGAATGTGGTTCTGTTTATCGAAAGTGTTTCATTTGCACAAAACAATTAACAGCTGATCAACTAGTAAGCGCAAAAGCGAACCAATTTTACGCTTAGAAAGATGGCGGCCGCTGACTAAACATGTTTAAAAAGCGCTTACTAAGCAGAGCTAATGGCTGCGTGCACCAGAAAGTTTTGCTGTTAGATATGGAATCAGAAATGTGATTCGTATCGGTGCGTTCTGGTGAACGCTATGCTCCATTTTTTTGTTGCATTTAGTGGCAGCTCTATCAGCATTTTTGGTTTTTATCCAAAAACATTTCCGCCACGGCCAAAATTGATTCCAGGTGGCATGTCATCACCACAAAAGTGATTTATAATATTATTGTTGAGTATTGATCTCATTTTCACACTTGTTATTTTTATTTTGTTTATTTAGCGGTGCTCTAGAGTCTAGATCATGATGAATTAGCGTATGCTAGCAACCAAGCGAGTGAAACGCACACTATAAAGTTAGTATACAACAAACGGCTTTAGAGTATTTAACCTTTAAATGGTGAAGCTAGTTTTTAAAGTTTTATTTATAATAGTTTTGAATTAGAAACTAACCTTTGTTTTTGAATTTGAACAGAACTTTTTATTTTATATTCTTAATTCTAATTCTTATTTTATTTTTTGTTGGGTGCAGACTTCCACTGGGAGGCTTTAAAATGGCTATCGCAGATTTTGAATTTACACCCAGTTTGCACCCCAGGCTTTCCTCCCACAACTTGCGCTTTTCAATACATTTCGGTGCTTGAACAAATTTAACATTCAGCACACGCTTGCGGCAAAAATTGTAGAAACTAATTTTTTGACGTAGAATACTGCTCACCTTTCGGTAATGAGGGTGCTATCTGAAAGAGTTGTTGTTGTTATATGAGACTTTCACAAAATCTCTTATTGCTTATGAACTAATGGGTAAATTTGCCACAAATTAATTTAATTTTGAAGTCAGGCTTCCAACTTATTTTAATCTATATTTATAAATGTTTTGATTACATTTTCTGTTAAAAACATGCAGCCAAAAATATACATATTTTGGCTTTATTTCGAAGACTTTAAATTGCAATGGCAATCTCAATAACTTATCAATTACTCTCATTTTTTGGAATTTAAGTTGCGATGAGTTAAACAAACATTGAAATTTTTAATAATTTTGCCAAATATTAAACTTTTTAAGGTAAAAATCAGTGCAAAAATCACTTAATTTTTTTTTTGAATTGCAAATTGCTAAAACACTCCCTGATGAAATTGTTTTATAGTTTTTGCAATATATAAAAGTCTTGATATCCTTTTGTTTGATATATATTCGGTCATGACTGATAACATCTAAATGTTGAAATTTTATTAAGATATTCGGTCATAATTAAATTTTCATACATAAATTCTTCCGTGCCAGCATGAGCGTCAGTTACAAACAAAAATTTTATCACAAAAAAATATTTTCATCTCCAATTTTGTAAATTTAGGAAATTTGCGTGCAAGTTTTTGAAACCATGTTGTATTGTTTTTCCTGCAAATTGAATTATGCTTTTGCACCAAAACAATTAATATGTCCGTGCAAAAAGCATCATAAAAACTATTGGGAAATAAACTATTGATAGTTCTGACAATTTTTACTGTTGCGCAGCGGAACAAAGGCATAAATATGCCTTTCAGCTTTTTTATATGTTGTGTGGTAGGCTGGTCCCAGGCCTCCCCCACATTCATCAGCGTTACATATATTTCAACCATAACATATGTAACTAGTACGATAAGATTAACATAGAACGGACAGATTTTAATGCCATGTTCAGACCATGATACAATCATGGTTCAGACTATGAAAAATTAATCTCGTAAGTACGATAATCTACTTGCGATAATCTTTTGCGTTCACACATCAATCAGCTGATTCGCATAAGATTAAGTTTGACAGCTTTTTGTTTACATTTATAAATCAACCAAATTAAATAGCAAACAGCAGAGAAAATTGAAATTAAAGAAAAGTGAATATAAATGGCACCAAATATTATTAAAATTATATTTTTTATGATAAAAATGCTCGATATGGCGAAAATAATGGAGGATCTGCTGAATACTTCAAGAGCACAACAAAATCTTGTGCTAATGAAATACAAAAAGCACCTCGAGCTATGTGCAGCCATATCTGAGGCATTTGTGATGAAAAAGTGCTGAAGAAAAGTATGTATTAACTTATTATTATGTGTCTATATGTATGTATATAATAGTGTTTTTCTTTTAGGAACGTTCACAATTTTTCTGGGAAATTGTTTGCCACAACGGCTCGGATGCTATGTTTAAGAGCAATTTGCGCATGAATTGCAAATCTTACAACAAGCTTTGTGGGCTGGTAAAAAAAGTAAACTTCCGCATCTCAACCGCCATTTCCTCAAAGATGTGCGAGTTTTTTCGGGCAGATCGCAGATGTTGCAATCTGCTCTGCCATATTTCGATGAGGCAGATTTCTGCCCCATCGCACCAATTAACTGTTTTCTTTTTTGCTGCCATAAATACTTGTTCTTTTTGTAACAAGTAACAGCTGTTTGCATATGAGATCTTCTAGCAAATTTAAGTTTTCATAGCAATCAGCTTTAAAATATGCAAAAATCAGTGCCATCTGTCGTTTTTGTTAAACAAACACGGGGTTGCATTGCAATAATCTACTAGATTAAAAGTTAATCTCGTCAGTGAGAGGATTACGTTTGACAATTCTTGTATGAGTTAATCGCGCGATTACAAGTAGATTAGCGCTTTGATCTCGTCAACGACCCTAATCGCGAGATTAAGTAGTATACCAGAACATGGCATAAGAAAATCAAGGGCCGAGAGCAAATAGAACATAGGTCATGCGCGCGCTTACGACCCACGATCGAGATATCGCGAGTGAAAGAAGTGGTAAAGGTGCGCTGAGGCTAAGCACAAGTTTAAGATAAGTGAATTGAAATGCAAAGACGCGGATAATTAAGTTATGCATATTTGGGACACATATGAATAATAATTATAAGTTGTTATTGACGGCAGGCAGCCTAATACATATAAGGAATGATCAAAACATGAAATTGAGCCGATTACCCTGAACATTAAATTATCGAACAACTATTTGTCATTGTTTTGATATTAATTGATAGTCGAGCAGCATTTATTTTTTGCGGGATTCTTAAAATATTTGCATGCATTATTGTATAAAAAATATTTTTCCTGCACCAAACAAATAATTTTATGCTCGCCCATTTCATATCAGCTGTTCAACGTAATTCGAACATAACTTGAACTTTAATATGAACTGGAACTAAAAATTCTGTTTTCTGCAGGTTGTCAATTCATCTCAGTTCGAGTTGAGGGTAACCAGCAAACAGTGTTTTACGTTTAGTTGACTGTTCAGCTATTTTCCAAGTTCTAACTCAATTCAGTTCAAGTTCGGGTAACTGGGCCTTAATACTGTTTTTAAAGCCGCCGCTCGCTAAACCACAGTGCCCATGCTCTCAAATTTAAAATGAGAGCACTGTTTAATTGTGTGCGTGCATTCATATATTCAGTTGAGTGCATGTATGCGTTTAGCATTTTGCTGCTAATATACCGCAGTCGGCTGCTTCCGACTGCAAACGTTTCTACTTGTTTATATTATCGATGTAGAGAAGCAGCCGACTTTGACAGTCGAGCCGCGCAGCTCTACTGCTTGTATGAATGTTATTTGTTTTGTTATTTTTGCGTGAATGTGGGCTCACACGTATGAACTAGAGCTGGCCCTTATTTGTATTATGGTGTATGTATATTTGTTAGTAAATTTATCATTTTACTTTGGTTAAGAATAATAATTTTAAAATTTGACAACGCAAAAAATTATTTATATATTTTACTATTTTTTTGATGAGATGTGTTATATATTTATAATCAATTAATATCAAAACAATTCATGTAAGATAAAGTATTTCTTATAAGCAGCAAGAACAATGTCTCACCACCCATAAATCTATCAACGCATAGTTTATTGTCTTCAATGACGTATATTTGCTAGAAATATTAAACAATGTTTTATATATTTAATTATTAATTTTAAACAAAACACTATGAAAAAATGTACATGCAAAAGTCTGCGTAAAGTTTACTTAGACTAAAAACCTGGACTATTGTGTAAACATGCATATATGTATGTATGGCTGTACATGCGTTTGTACATACAAAATTATATATCAAATGAAAGGTATTGATGCGTATTTTATATATATATATATATATATATATATATACCGACATGTTATCTAGCTCCCTCCGTTTAACAGTTATTTGAATTCAATTTTTATTTTCAATTTTTATTATAAAAATTGAAATCTAATTCTTATTTTCAATTTTTAAAATAAAAGTTACTGATAAAAGTTATGATTTAATTTTATTATAAAAATCAAAATATAATAATTATTTTGTATTTTTATCAAAAAAAATTTAATTTAATAATTGAAAATAATTTAAAATTAAAAAATTAGAAATAAAAGTTTATCGTTTTTCCGAATATGACATTTAAAAATAACATATTTGTCTATTTCTCACTCGTCGTGGAGCGTATTATGGCCTTCAATTTTTTTCAACTCATAACTATTATTTGCGGTCCCTGGTTAAAAGAAAGGGGAGCCGTGGATGCAAAACGTAGATGCATTTATCTTTGGGTTCGCTAACAGCTATATTTCTACTAAATTTGGCGACTCTAGCTCAAATACTTTGGAAGATACACGCATTACCGTTTTTAACGAAGCGTTTGGGTGGTTGGGGGCGGCACAGATCTGGCATCCAACATTTTTTTGCTTTTGTTTGGTTTTTTTGGGGGGGGGGGGGGGCGGAACGGCTGGGCGTTTCTTCAAAACTTGCGATCCATTTTTTTGGGGGTTGTTAGTAGCTTTCTTTTTCCCAAATTTGGTAGTTCTAGCTGTAGGTTAGATTAGGTTAGAGCGGTAGTGAGCAGTTTGAGACAAAACCCCCCACTCACGTAGGCCATGTATTGGCCCATTGTGATGCCGCGTCTTGGACATAGTCCACAGACACCGTCTACCCAGACGTAGAGTGTGTTACACCGTTTACGAGGGCGTGGTCCCAGCCCGAGGCTCGAATAAAGGACAGGATATTTTTCGGTTTAGTATCCGCCAGTTGAGAGAGGTCCGATAAGAAGAAAGAACCAAGGTATCGCTTTCTGTTCTTGCAGAGAGCTGGACAGTCGCAGAAGAGGTGGGAGACTGTTTCCTCTTCCTCCTCGTCTCGGCAGCTTCTGCAGAAGTCATTGAAAGGGGCTAGAAGTCTCGCTGCGTGAGTCCCCACTAGCCAGTGCCCCGTAATGGCCCTGATTACGGCAGCACAACCTAATCTGTTTAAGTGAACAAGGCCTAAGGACCGCTTTTTACAGCGCGTTGGCCAGGTTTGCCTGGCAATCCTACCCGTGGCGGTGGTAAGTTGCCATCTCTTGTTTGCTTCAAGTTCGAAGTGCGATCGGACTCTTAGCTTGCAGCTGGCCATGGGGATACCCATGCTCTCCTTGTCTGTGAGGAGAGGCACGGTAGTACCATGCCTTGCCAGCTCGTCTGCTTTGTCGTTGCCCTCGATGCCTTTATGTCCGGGCACCCATATGAGGTGTATTTCGAACTGCTCGGCCATCTCCTTCAGAGATCTGCGGCAGTTTGTGACAGATATCGAGTTAGATGATATCGCCTTGAGAGATTTGATAGCAGCCTGGCTATCAGAAAATATGCAGATTCTGGCTGCAGAGCAATTTATTTCGGATATGCAGGAGAGTGCTTCGTGAATTGCAGCGATTTCAGCTTGAAACACACTGCAATGGTCAGGGAGGCTGAAAGATTTGTTAATGGATAGCTCATCGCAAAAGACGCCGCCCCCTACCCGGTCGTCTAGCTTAGAGCCATCAGTGTAAATTTTTATTGAGTTTGTCGGCCCTGGCGTGCCTGAGCACCAATCGTCCCTGGAGGGGATAAGTGTATGGAATGGAGTTTTGGGGAATTCCTGAGGACGGCAATAGTCCGTGTTTTTGGGAATAAGTGGGTTTCCCACAAGAACCTTGGAGTGTCCGTAAGTCTGTTCGGACCACTGCTTTGTTTCCCTCATGCGTAGGGCAGAGAGAGTTGCTAGTAGCTTCCCCATTTGGTCTATTGGTAGAAGATTAAGTATGTTGTCAAGAGCTTCAGTTGGGGTCGTACTGAGGGCTCCTGTTGTGGTCAGTCCAGCGGCACGCTGTACCTTGCCAAGCTTGTGGACTAATTTCTTCTTTGATAGAGCTGGCCACCATACCGACACTCCGTACAGTAGGATAGGCCTTACGATGGCTGTGTACAGCCAGAGGGTGATGTGAGGTGCCATTCCCCATTTAATCCAATGGATTTCCTGCATGTATATAGTGCGACTGAAGCCTTCTTCACTCGTTCCTCCGAGTTGAGGTTCCAGTCTAGTTTGCTATCAAGAGTGAGCCCTAGGTATTTGGCTGATTTACTGAAGGAAAGTTCTACCCCATTCAACGACGGCGGCCTGAGGGGGGGAATCTTATACCTCCTAGTGAAGAGGACTAAGTCAGTTTTGGCTGGGTTCAGCCCTAGTCCATTTGATGTGGCCCATGAGGACAATGTTTGAAGTGCAGTGGTCATGCATTCGCACAAGGATTGGGGATACTTGCCCGAGAAGGCTATGGCAACGTCATCTGCGTAAGCGATCACTCGACAGCCCCCTCCCTCCATAGAGCGCAGCAGGTTGTTTACCGCCACGTTCCAAAGGAGAGGGGAGAGGACACCTCCTTGCGGGGTGCCTCTATTAACAGATCTGGATATGGTTGAGGACCCCAGAGTGGCCCTGACTGTCCTGCTCTTGAGCAGTTGATCAATCAGTCCCACAATGCGGTCCCCCACCCCCAGCCCTGACAATGCTTCAGTGATCGCCCACGGTACGACGTTATTGAAAGCGCCCTCAATGTCTAGAAAGGCTATAAGGCAATACTCCTTGTGGTGGAGTGCTGCTTCTATTGTGGAGACAACAGCATGAAGTGCTGTCTCGGTAGATTTACCTTTTTGGTAGGCATGTTGTGCTTGGGAGAAGTTGTCGGTCTTGATCGTATCTCTAATATATAAGCCCAGCACCCTTTCTAGTGTCTTGAGTAGGAAGGATGTTAGGCTTATGGGTCGGAAATCCTTGGGGGTCGTGTGTGAGGCTTTTCCCGCCTTGGGAATGAAGACAACTTTAGATTCGAGCCATGGCTTGGGGATCGTTCCTGTTGTCAGGGTGTCTGAGAAAATTTTCTGAAGCCAGTTTATGGCGATGTCCCCTGCATACTGCAGTTGGGCTGGGATAATTTCGTCCGGCCCAGGGGACTTGAAGGGTGAGAAGCTACGAATAGCCCACGAGATGATATCTCTGGAGAATAAGTCGGTGGAAACGTGTTCCTGAAATTCTCTTTGGATAGGGGGTAGTGGTACTTCAACTGAGCATCCGGGAAAGTGGGTTGCCATCAAAAGTTCTAGTGACTCTAGACTGGTCGTTGTCCATGAGTCATCAGGTTTTTTGAGGAAGCCTATGGTTGGCTTGAGTACTTGAGAGAACCTTCCTGAGCCTTGCTGCTTCTGCAGTGCTCTCTATTTTGGAGCAAAAGTTTTGCCATGAGGAGCGTTTAGCTTGTCTAAGATTCTTTTTGAAAGTGGATAGGCTGGCTTTGTAGAGACTCCATGATTGGTCGTCTCCCCTCGACTTAGCTCTATTAAAGAGCTTTCGCGAGGTTTTACGAAGCTCGCCTAATTGCGAGGACCACCATGGTGGTTTTGTTTTGCCTCTTGGTTTGCTCTGGGGGCATGTCATGTTTAGGGCGGACTTGCATGCCTCCGTGAGCTTGCTTGTGAGTAACTCTGTGTACTCGGGAGAGGGGAGTCCCGCTGGGGGATGCTCTGGGATTAGCCTTTCGAGGCATTCTTTGAATCTGGTCCAGTTTGTACGTTTAACGTTTCTGCACCATTTGGGTCTGGGTATGTCAAGACAGAACTCTATGTCGATATACCTATGGTCGGAGAAAGAGTGCTCTACGAGTACCCTCCATTTTGTCAGTTGTTGATAGAGGGAGGTTGTGGCTAGCGTCATGTCTAAGACCTCTTCCCTATTCTTTATAATAAAGGTCGGGTCGTTACCTATATTACAAATGTTTAAGTTTGTTGTTAAGATATAATTGAAGAGTAACTCACCCCGTTCATTTATATCCGAGCTGCCCCACTGATGGTGGTGAGCGTTGGCGTCGCAGCATATTATCAGCTCGGTATGCGTCAATTCGCAGTCAGCAATTAACGCCCGTAGTCGTTGCTGTGGTAGGGGCCCCTGGTGGTCGTGGGCCATGTAGGTAGAGCTAAGTCTGACCTGTCCAGACTTTAGCTCAAGGCATACAGCCGTGTTGTCACCATCGCTGAAATCAGGAAGCAGAAAAATGTCTAGATGTTTTCTTGCTAGAATGCAGGTGCGGACTTTACCTTCGTTGCGGGCTACAAGCAGCTTGTAGTCCTGAGTCCCCAGTCCAGAAACCTTGCCACCACAGACCCAAGGTTCCTGGATGAGGACAATGTCTGCTCCGCATTGGCTTATGCGGAGCAGAAGAGCGGCTGCAGCCGCTTTACAGTGGTGGAGGTTGATTTGGAGGAGTGTCAAAGACATCTTCCGTTTTCAACTCCACCACTGTGAGATCAGCCTCGTCATCCGTATCCTCTTCGAGGCTGATCATTTGGGCCGCGTCAGCGAGTTCGGATACCTCCTGACCGGCCTGGCCGTCACTCGCCTTAGCTGCCGGCGCTTCGCTTATGATTTTACCATTGGCGGTGGTATCATCAGCGACAGCAACCGGCAGTGGCTGCTCCAGGAGGGCAGCAGTGTCTTGTGCCACCTCCGGTGCGTCCTCCAACCCTGACGGCTTGCTGGCTGCATCCGAGCGATAAACTTTTATCGCGATTGGCTTGAAGCCATAGTGAGCCGCCCCGTTTGTTGCGACAAGAGTCTCAGCTGACTCATCATTTATGACGATGATTATTTGTCGGCTGTTGCCTTCAGGCGCCTCGACTTTGGCAATCCTCCAATCCTGAGTAACCAAGTCTGGGTTACTCATCTGAAGGAGCTTGAGGATTCGCTCGGGCTCCTCTGGCTTAACAGAAACCCAAGCTCTCGCTCTGGGTCGACTTGGCACGTCTTTCCAGTCGACCGCCTCGAGCTTCGCCCCGGGGTAGACTTCCCCCAGCAAGGCCACCGCTTTTTTGTAGAGCTCTGCCGATGAGTCATCCTCGCAGGCTATCGCTTTGATATTGCCCTGATGCCACCCAGCATCAGAGCAACGAGGCGGCGGTCCACCAGACCGCTCCATTAGGTCGACTACCTTGTCTTGCAGCTCATTCTCAATGGCCCCCCACTGGTTCCGCGGGATATGGCCCTCCTTGTGGCCCCTGTCGAGGACTCAATTAGAACCTTCCCCTTTGCGGCTTCAGCGAAGGACCGAGTGAGCGGCTGTGGACGCGGTGGCTGCCTGATCCGCTTGGCTTGCGGAGCCTGCTCCTCCAAGGAGCGTTGGCGCTTCTGCTTGGCTTTTGCAGAAACGGCCGGGATTGCTGGCTTAAAATCCGGCAGTATTGTCTTGGCCCATTCGACGAGCTTGACCCCATCGGGAGACGACTGCTTGCCGCTCAAGTTTTGCTGCAGAATTTCTGCAGCTCGCCTCCGGTCTTGTATTGGCGGTTTATTTGCCGCCGTTGAAGCGGACCCCGGGACGATCGCCTGCGTCGCAGACCTGGAAGCTGGTGTTGCAAACTTGTGTTGCAGCCTCCGAGCTCCAGGAGCCGTTCCAGGTCGGCGTCCGGGGTGTGAGGTGGAATGGCTTCTCCGTCCTGCACCAATGCCGCTTGCGGCGTTACGAGCACCTGCTAGTGTACCGGATGTCGCGGAAGAGGTGCAAGCACCTATAGAGGGAATGGCGTTTCCCCCCGGGTTTTTGAGTGTCCCGGACACTGGGTTTGTTGGTTTTTTTGAGTTCATATTTTGGTCCCACGAGTAGACGGGTGTGGACAGTCACCCGCGGCATAGCCCGTGTACCGCGGGAAGCCTTGTTAAACTGGAGGTCGGCAGGTATCCAGAGTTCGCAAAGTAACGACTGAGCTCCCCCTCAGCCACGAGTCCCTCGGCACGATGCTGTTCCACCTTGGACTGGGGTAATTTTAAAGAGTTTTCTTCTCTCGCCCGACTACTATTCGTCAGCACCCTTGGCAGAGACATGACCTTACCAAGGGCCTGCTTCCAGCCGCCCTCGCGTGGAGAGTGTAGTCGCACTACCAGTTGTGAGTTCCAAGGACGGCACGCACCGCACAGGCGCGCACTCATAATGGCGATATGAATGCGTTCCCCCACAGCGCGTGTTATTCCCCTTGTTTCTCCAACTGGCTGACGGCCAAGCGCCACTGTAAAAAAAAAAAAAAAAAAAAAAAAAATGATAAATTCTATAATGCGCTGCGTGGTGTTTGCCTCTCAAGTGTTCGCCATCAACTAAAAAAAAAAAAAAAAAAAAAAAAATATAGCATGCTTCGCACCAGCACCGACGACGCGTCGCGACGGCCGAACATTCGAGTTCTATAAATAGCTTCCAATGCTTATAGCGTACGTGTGATTTTGTGCGGTTGGCTGCGGCAGAGGCCCTATGCACACAAGGCAGCATGCTGAAAGACGTCGACGTCCGCCCAACAATGCTCTACAATTACAACCTTGAGCATTTTTATACTCGATAGTAACGAGTCGATACCGAAGGTAAAGAGTATGTTGGGTTTGTGTAATGTCCGTCATGGTGTCCGACCGTCTGCCCGTTTAGCCGACCGTCTGTATGAACACAACTTTTTTCGACACCCTTCGAGCTAGAGAATTAAAACTTTGAAAATGTCTATATCAATGGCATAGTAAATTAAAGAGTCAAGATTGAAGTTTTACGATAAATGGGGGCTGGCAAATCGATAAGTTCGATAACTCAAAATCGATTAATCCAACTCTTTCGCACGCCCCTAAAGCTAGATCTACTAAAATTTGGGAAAAGATAGTTATTAACAACCCGCAAAATTTTGCATCAAAAATTTTGGAGCCACGCCCACCCATTCCGACCTCAGCCCCCTCGGCAGATTAAAGACATAAATGCAACCAAATTTGGTGCCAGCATAGATGTTGGCGACCCCCATAAAAACGTTGGATGCCACGCCTATCCATTCTGCCCTAGCCACCCCCAACCGCCATAACGCTTCGCTATAAAAAGTAATAAGTGTATCTTCCAAAGTGTTTGAGTAAGTCATTGAATTTGGTAGCTAGATAACTGGTAACCACCCCCAAAAAACGGCATCAAAGTTTTGGAGGTGAACTCAAGAAGGTTGGTGGTAGTAGATCACCTAGCAAAACCGTGTTGATAAAGGGATAAAATTGAACTACATAACAACTGCAATTGAGATCATATAATTTTTTCAAAGACTTTCGGAATGGCAGACAACTTGGATATACCCCTATAGTTTTTAACGTTAGAAGAATTTTTATGAAGTGGAGTAATAAAAGATTCTTTCCAAATTCCAGGAAACACAGCTGAGTCAACCGACAAGTTAAATAATTTATGTAAAGGTTTACAAAGTGAATCTGCACAGTATCGAAGTATACAACCTGGCACTCCATCTGGAACGGACAAGAAGCCGAGTTTGATAGAGTTAAGGTCACTTAGCAACGTAAATTCAGTTATAACTGGGACATAAATGCAATTTGACGTTTGGACTTGAAAAGGATAAGAATTATTGCAACTATATAAACTCGATGAGTATACCGATTGAAAATACTCAGCAAATAGATCACCCACTGCATGACCGGAACTTGCTTTTGTATTATCAAGGTAAACCGAGGATGGCAAGAAGATTAACGTGTAGAGTTAACAAATTTATAAAACTGTTTCGGATCGCGGGAAAAGTTTGTGCTGCAACGATTGAGATAATTGTTATAATAAAAAATGTTTACAGAAATAAAATTTGACTTTGCTATTATAAACGAGAATAAATCGATAGTATTTACAGATTTTTTAAATTTTTATAGGATCTTGTCTTCACGTTTCTTAATTTTGATAGTTCTCTCGTAAACCAAGGTGGTTTATTTTCACTTGAAGGAACAGTGGGGGAAACACAGATATCCAAATGCGAGTTTAAAGTCATGTATAAAATGGCAATGGCAGTTTCTATGTCACTACAAGAATAAAGGTGAGACCAATTAGTATACTGAAGCAAATCATTCAATATAGTAAAGTCAGTTTTATAAGCATCGGGTCTTTAAAGAATTGTTAGATGCCGGTCTAAACTTAAGAAGTTCGAAGGAAAGTTCTAAGGTTGGATGGTAGGCATCTTCGGAAACACTAAAGGGGGTACTCTACTAACATTACTACAATCAGAATCAGAAACAAATATCAAATCTAACATTTTATTACTACTGTTATGCACCCTGTTAACTTGTGATAGGCCTAACTCTAAAAGGCCATAGATTCATTCACAGACCATAACACATGTGGCAAATTAAAATCACCAACCACTAAGAGTTGATCCACATCCGTCAACAACGACGCAACAAGGAATATATGAGCAAGTAATATACAATGAGCGGCCGCTACATAGTATTTTAACACAAAGAAACTCTATACAAGAGTCAACAGCTATGAGAACACCGCCCCCCTTGCGGGTGGTGCGATCGCATCTGTACAAGTTATACTTATTTGGCAAAACGCAATAATCAGATATATTAGGTTTTAACCAGGTTTCTGTGAGTGCAACTATCTGTGAATCAAAGGATATGATGTTTACATAAAGTTCAGAAAGTTTATGTGTTAAGGGTTCGAATATTTTGATAGGCCAAGCTAACTACTTTTATTAGTTTTTTGCCGTCGAAGTTGAGGCAACAGGATGGATAACAGGCGGTGCACTACTGATTCTTATACCATTATTAACATTGTTTCGCTTGTTAACATACTCTTTTACCACGAGCTTTGGTGGCCAAAACTTTTCGGAACAAATTGTTGCGAAAAGTTCGGGCGGAACACTCAACTTGAAGGAAGATATGCTCCGGGCATGTTTAAACCTAAACTTTTCAACATTAATGAACGGGGAGTCAATTTTACTTTTAACATAGGCACTCATATCATCCAACGAAGAGTCGGATGCTAGCCTAAACACGAATATATATTTGTTGTTAGGCACAACAACAAGAGGTTTGGGGGCCCCAAGTGTACCTATTAATAGGATTGGGAGTAGAGTCATTGACTGTCTTAATATCAGGCTTGCGAGCAGGCGAGTTAAACAACATCAATGGGCTTGTTATTGTGCCCATTTGAGGATTTGTACAGGTGACTAGAAGAGGTTTGATGGGTTGGGTAGGTGGAACTTTGAGCGAACTATAATCCGAAGTCTTTTTTCGCTTCGGAGATTCTACCATTACCCTGCCATTTTTAAAATTCGACTCTAGCTCTTTGAACGATACATGCAAGTTGTTAAACGCAACATGCATAGCTTTAAAGCCTACGTGAGTCTGCCTTATGAACTTAGAAGATTCATTCGCCATTCTCTGCAGGGCTCACAGTACCATTTCAGGCCAGTGTTTGCGAGTAAGCGGTCCCTAATTTTGGCAGTAAAACCAGAACATTTCATATGGATTATGTTATCACATAATCTACATAGAATAAAGTCTTGGTTGTTTGACCCTACCAATTTGCAATTTGAACTTTAGCAAACAAGCATATTGATAATAATTAAATAAATCAAAAATTGCACTGCAGCGTAAGCCCTACTGCAAATTAAAATGAGATTCAAGTCGACAATCAATTGATGCACAGAAGCATATATGTAACGTATATTTGCGATCACTTTACCAAATAAAACCAATTCAAACTCCGTAAACACACACAAGAAAACAATATATTATTGAGAGCACTCAAAAACATAACCGTCACCAACGAAAGACAAAAGCCAATGATTTGACCATCCTTTGCCTTGAACGTCTGAATAAATACACCCTTCATCCATCCTCCTCTGGGTTGGTTCTCATCACAGATCAAAACTAGATCTCCAATTTGAATTGGTTTAACAGGGACGAACCATTTTGTGCGTTTTGTAAGTGTAGGAAGGTATTCTCTTATCTAACGTCGCCAAAATATATCAAAATATATTAACTGTTTTGCAATACGATACTGTTTTCGATGGCAATAGTTCTCTATTTTACCAGGTGTATGCGTCGAGTTCAATGTTCCCAGCAGAAAATGGTTAGGCGTTATCGGTTCTGGATCGTCCATGCTAACTGGAACATGTGTTAAAGGTCTGATATTTTCAGCCTCTATCAGCAGGCTACGCAATGTTTCGACACTAGGTGCTTTCTCCTTCAGAGTAACTGCTAAGACCCGTTTGGTCGATTGAACTAGCCTTTCCCAACATCCTCATGAACTAGGATTAGCTGAGCAGTTGAACTCCCAATTAATGTCCTTAGTAGCCAGCGTTGCCTTTATATACTCTCAAACGCAGAAGTCGTTAGTTCTCCTTAGAATAATGTCCACACCAACAAAGTTTGTGCCCATATCGGAGCGAATGGTACTGGGAATATTTCGTCTATTAACGAAATTTCGGATCACTACTATGCATGCATCAGAAGACAAGTACTCGACAAGTTCCAAATGTATGGCTCTGACGGCTAAACAGGTAAATAAGGCAACCCAACGTTTTTCGTGACGACGTCCTATAGTCACTAATAGCGGGCCAAAATAATCGAGTCCTGGGTAGGTGAAAGGTCTTTTATATGGTGTCACCCTAACCTTCGGCAATTGCCCCATAAGTACCGGATTCACGTATTTATTTGCACAATATTGGCAATTTGTCTTGGAACGTTTAACGGACGTCCGTATATTAATAACCCAGAAATTACTACGACATTCATTAATTATAAGTTCGTCGTTTTGATGATGATATATTCTGCTATAATACGACACGATCAAATCTGTCAGCAGATGCCCTTTTGGTAATATTATTGGCCGCCGAGTATTTTTGGCGGGTACAGATGCGTTCTCAAGCCTACCCTGCACAATTTATAAACCATCTTTAATCCAGGTGTCAGAGAATATATAGGACTGCTTTTGGATATCGAATCGCATTGTCTAAGTGCGTTCATTTCTTCAGGGTATATTTGCAATTGTGCCAACTTGCATTATGATTTTTCAGCTTCGACCAACTCTTTAATAGACAGTTCTCATTTCCTTTTCTTTCCATTTTTCTGTCGAATATTTTTTATAAATCTGAGCATCCAGCCCATGCTTTAGGACCATAGTGCCATGGGTGAATCTTGAACTATTGTTTGGACAATCTTGCGTTTTTCGTTAAAGTCATCTGTTATCGGAGTTGCTTTATCAATTACCGACCATTCGGATTCATCTTCTTTTAAAAAGGATGGGCCCAATGTCCAGAAAGTCTGTGGATCATATTCACCGCAGTTTGTGGCGCGCGTAGCTTTATCGGCTGGGTTTAAAAGTGTTGGGATCCAGCGCCATTCACTTTCTTTTGTGGTCTCCAAAATTTCTGATATCTTATATGCTACAAACGGTTTATACTTTCTGTGGTCAGAGCAAATCCAGGCGAGCATCATTCTAGAATCTGACCAAAATGCGGATCTTTCAATTACAACTTCATGACTATCAGCTATTAAGTTTCTTAGTCGTGTTCCTAAACCTGCTGCCTGGAGCTCTAGCCTTGCCTGCTACGAAAGAAGTTTCAATTCTGTTGCTAGATATGATGCCCCAATAGGCTACTGCCCCAAATGCTTGTTCACTTGCGTCCACAAATATGTGAAGTTCTCTTCTGACGTCTGCAGCTAGGAAATTCGAGAATAGCAACGACTTATTTGAAAACGTTTGACATTGTCCAATATTATCATTTATTAAGTCATTCCATTGAATTCCTGTTGGCCAGATATCCTGCGTTAAAACTTTCCCAATTATCATAAGATCAGCAAGCATACCGAACGGGTCAAATACTGACATAATAATGCTAAGCAATTGTCTTTTGTTTAGAACATTTACTCCCTTCTTTATTTCTTCATCGCCTCTGTTAATTTTAAGGTCAAACACGAAGGCATCCTTTCGACTATCCCAAAACATACCTATGATTTATCTATTGAGTTTGAATCAAGTATGACTGATGTAAAAGCTGTAGTTTTTGCCGCATTATTTTTACGGCTTAGCTTATCTTGGATTTTCAATGAGTCTGATATAAATCCTCGCAGATCGAAATTGGCCATTTTGCGGAGGTTCTTCACTTCGTTGTTTATAACGAATGCGTCGTTCTCATTTTCAAGAATCGCTACAAAATCGTCAACATAATGATTTCCTTTTATGGCCTTGATATCAGCTTCTTTCATATTAGTGGCATTCGATTCATTCAGGTTTTTTAAATGCTGTGCACAGCATTTATAAACCTTGATCTCGCCTTTGAAATTTCTCCATAGAAATCTGAGAGAGTTCTGATCCGACTCCTGTACTTTAACTTGCAGGAAAATTTTTGAATGTCAGCGCATACAGCTATTATGCCTTGACGAAACTGAAACAAGATTTGTAGTAGTGGGGGGTTTTCGTCTGGCCCTTTTTAAAGGTGGCTATTTAGAGTAATGCCATTGACCTTAGCAGCCGCATCACAGACAAGTCTTATCTTGTTAGGTTTATTAATGTTGTACACCCCAAAGTGAGGGAGATACCAGTTGCGGGGACTGACTTTTTCTATTTCTTTCCTTGATAATTTCCTTGCATACCTTTTGTTGACGAAATTAATTTTAGCTTCTTCATATTCCTGTTGTTTTTTAGTCTCACAAATTTTAATTTAAGATTTGCGAGGTCGCTTTAAGGTCATATAAAAACTATTCAGAGAGATTATATCTTCATGTCTCCATAATAGTGTTGTCTCATAGCCTTTGTCTAAGCGTTTGGTATTTTCGTTCACCATTCTTCGAGCCCTGATAACCTCATTCGATTCTATCGGATTATTTGGTGGCTTTACGACAAGGCTCTCTGTATTGAAGTATTCCATCATTAAATCATTTAGATCGTTTTAATGAGAATCGGTACCAGAGTCAGTATGGAAGACGGTTGTTATTCGACTATGTTCGTTTTCTTGATATCCATATGCTAACCATCCTTAGGCTGTCTGAACATACTCCTCGAGAGAGGCAGCTCCAAACTGGGAACTGTGCTACCTGCCAAAGGTACCTAATTTTATTTGTTTTTTTTAGCCAGATCAGCGTCTATTAAGGATGCTGAGGAACCTTCATCTATGAATGCAAATACCTTGGTAATGGATTTATTTTGTCCGTGACCTCAATTGGAAGTACTTTACATAAGAGCCTCGATGATCTGTTTCTTACTGTAAGGCTTTTTGCTGTGCTATTATCCTGCTGATCTACGACCTTCTCCGTAGAACTAGTAGCAGGGGCAAGCTTCATGTCCTAGTTAAGCATATAATTATAAAAAGACTTGCAATCGTCGTGTTTACAATTACGTTTCTTTTTGCATATATTGAGACTGTGCCCTTGTCGTAGGCACCCAAAGCAATCTTTTAGTCTTTTTACCATTAGCCATCGATTATTTATGTCACTTTTGGTAAATCGTCAAAAAAAATCCTCAAATATGTGTGCTCTTTGGCATTCATAACATTTTGTTTTTCCCTTTTCATAAGAAGATTCCTTTGTAATTTGCATCAACACCTTTTGATTTGAACTTATATCTTTTCTTGCGATTAGCTTTCTTGATGCTGTTGTAAGAGCAGCTTGTGATATATCCATAGCTACTTTCTCTCCAATAATTAAATTTTTTCAGATCAGCATGGGGCGATGCATACCTTGACCATTCAATACGTATGCGCATAGGGAGTTTACTTACGAGATCGCTTAATAGTACAGGATTTTGCAGATGCTGCAGGCCGTTAGCAGATTTTCAAAATGTAGTCAAATTTGATACCTTTGCTGCTAATGGTACGGTTTTATCTAAATTGCTTTCTGAGACATGCTGAATTTCAGATAGTTTTTCTAACTGAATTCTAATAAGTAAAGGTTGGCAAAAATCCTCAACTGAACCCTCCACGAGGGTGCCGGCTAGGCAATGGGCATCGTGCTGCCTCGAAGCAAACGAGGGGTACTCGGTGCGATTTGCCTTGCGGTGGGACAGGGCGGCGTCTGGCCAAAGCGAACCAACCAAACCACTCAAAGGCTTCGGCACTGCGTGGGCGTGAGGGGCAAGCTTCGGCACTGCGTGGGCGCGAGGGGCAAGCCTAGGCAACAGGCACCGATGCCCAGCTAAGGTGAACTCTTTACCACTCAAAGGCCTAGGCACTAAGAGGGTAAGGGGTGAACCAAAGGAAAGGCATCGTGGCCAGGCAAAGGTGGGCTCCAAACCACTCAAATGCTTCGGCAATGCGAGGGCGTGGGGTCGATCAATGCAACTAATGCCGTCCTGCCCCGAAACAAACAAGGGTACTGGGAATCCACTCACCTGTAGAGAGGAAGTGCGATGGCTAGCTAAGGTGAGCTTTATACCACTCAAAAACATCGGCATTGCGAGGGTGTGGAGCAAACCATGGTTCGAGGTCCTTGGCAGTAAGGCTAAAATGCAATGGGTAGACTCCCCAGAAACAAAAAAATCACATGGAGATGACGGACGGAAAAACACGGGTTGGGATGTCAACCCAAACGTCGGTGGGAAAGGATGCTACCACCAGCAGAGGTGCCAGCCAGCAAGCGGCCCTGCAAAAAGCCAATGTCGCGGGCAAAGCCGACAACCAGTGATGTGGCGAGGCGACATTTAGTCGTCGCGCTCATCGACCGCAGCGACGGCAAGATGAAGCTCGAGCAGTGAAAGAAGGTAGAGGCGCTACTGTTCGACGCGCTTCTGAGACGTATGGGCGAGGCGGACTCGCTTCCCATCTCATTTGATGGAGCGGGCTGGCTCTCCGTGGGTTGGTGCCAAGCTGGAGGTAGTGTACAGAACTTGTATTCCGTCCTTACCGAAGGCAAAAGTACTATTCCCGCGGGTCGTACCAGCAGACCAGGCACTGCAAATACATTGAAGGTGGGTGAGGTGGAGAGCGACCTGGCAGAGGTCACCCATGCCACAAAAAGCCTGGAAATCGAAGACGACGAGGATGCAGACACTACAGTTGTAGAAGTCGCTCCCGTGGAGGATACCACAGCCAAAAATGGAGTTGAGAATCATCCAGGTCAACCTGCATAAAAGCAAGTTGGCTTCGGCGGAGCTTCTGCTAACCCTGGAGACAGAGCTCGCCGACGTCGCCTTAGTCCAGGAGCCTTGGATAGCGTCGGGGAACAAGGTTTCTGGACTAAAACATCCAGAATATCACATATTCTACCCGACAACAGTGAGTAGAGCAAGGACCGTGATCCTAGTAAGGAAAGGTATCTATGCTTATTTATTGTCTAATTACAGTACTGACGACCTCACGGTGATAGCGCTGGAAGGTGGCAGAGATGAGCCAATAATAATGGCATCCTGCAATATGGCGCATGACATCGACGCGCCCCCTGAAGAGCTCACCCGACTGGTGACGGAGGCTGAGGCCAAAAAGCAGCCCCTCATCATAGGATCAGATGCCAACGCACATCACACAGTATGGGGAAGCGGGGACATCATCGACAGAGGTGAGTCACTGCTTGATTTCATACTACAAACTAACCTTAAGATAGCAAACGAGGGGGAGGAACCAACTTACGTTGGTCCTACCTCATCCAACGTCTTAGATATTACTCTCGCGTCGGTAACGAATACAGTGGTAAAAGATTTGAGAGTCCTTAGTAGACACTCCTTCTCGGACCACAAGTACATTCAATTCCGTGTTAACTTTCAACGATTAGTGAAGAAAAAAGTATACAGAAACCCGCGGAACATAGACTGGGAGCAGTTTGTTAAAGAAGTTGAAACAAACCTACCGCGACTACCAAAGATAGCCTCACCAGATAAAATACAGAAGTCCCTAGAGACACAAGAGTGAAAATACCAGAAGATATCATAACGACGCGACGGATAATGTGGGCTGTAGACTCCTTTGAGAGCTACAAATCACCGGGTCCCGACGGTATATTCCCGGCCATGCTGCAGAAGGTCAAACACATGATCAATCCATGGCTGAGGGAAATATTTAAGTTCCTGAGTTATGGCTATGTGCCGGTGGCCTGGAGGACGGCACGGGTAATTTTCCTGCCCAAAGCGGGAAAATGCAGCCACGTGCTGCCCAAAGACTACAGACCCATCAGCTTGACTTCATTCATGCTAAAAACGCTAGAAAAACTGATAGATCTCAGAAATAACCCTAGAACAAAACCAACACGCATACACGGCAAGTCGGTGGAAACAGCGCTACATTCCCTCGTAGCAGCCGTAGAGAAAGCACTACTCCAAAAAGAATACGCCATAGGCGCATTTCTGGACATCTAAGGCGCATTTAACAATGTGTCAACGGAAGCAATAATGCACAGCCTAAGAGCTGTGACCCCAACAGAAGCAGTAAACTCCTGGGTCCAGAATCTACTGGGAAGCAGGCGAATAGCGGAATGGGGAACCACAACCGCAATAAGGGAAGCAAAATGTGGCACCCCATAAGGAGGAGTGTTTCACCCCTGCTGTGGAACTTGGTAGTAAACGACCTACTACGGAAATACAAACGAAAAGCACCGAAGATAACCGCCAATGCAGATGACATAAGCATAATTATCACGGGCAGGTGTCCATCGACTATCAGCTCAGTCATGAACCACACACTCAAAGAGATACTAGCTTGCGCCACGGGAGCCGGTTTAAGTATCAACGCGGACAAGACGGACCTCATTCTCTTTACTAAGAGATACAAGGTACCTCGCTCGACTCCAACCAAAATAAACAATAAGACGCTGATACCTAAAGAATGTATCAAGTACCCAGGGATAGTCTTGGATAGCGAGTTGAGTTGGAAGCTCAATGTGGAAGAAAGGGTGAAGAAGGCCACCAATGCCATTATACATCGCAAAAGATGCTGGGTAGCACTTGGGGACTCTCACCAAGACTGACATACTGGATTCTAATCTCAATTGTGCGCCCCATACTGCTCTATGGAATACTGGTATGGTGGAAAGCCACAGAGAAGTCCACATACCTAAAAATTACGAAAAAAAAACCCAGCGACATGCACTTACGTGCATCACAGGGGCGCTGAGGACCACACCAACAAAATCACTACAGACCTTCCTGAACGTCTACCCCGTGGATATACAGGCACGCCTAACAGCAAAAAAGACTGCACAACGTCTTTGCGCGATAAGCAATATGACGGTACACAACTACGGGCATAGTACTATTGGAAGGGAGACCATAGTCGAAACAGACTATATGACCCCAAGAAACAATTTTAGCTTCACGCCCACGCTCCTAGGAGTAGATGACTGGCTCTCGGAAGCGGAGCAGGCAGCCATTACCATCTATACAGATGGCTCAAAAATGAGGGAGGGGGTCGGAGCAGCAGTGTACTGCGCCGAACCACCCATGAGCCTATCATACAAACTCTCAGACCACTGCAGCATATTCCAAGCGGAGATATTCGCAATAAGGAAAGCAGCAGAAGCAGTCCTACAAACAAACACAACACATGAAAAAGTAAACATATTCGTGGACAGTCAGGCAGCTATCAAAGCCTTACAGGCCCACCACATAAGCTCTCGGAACGTCCTGGCGAGCAGGGAAACACTAGATGTACTAAGCACTTCTAAAAAGGTGCGCATCTACTGGATGCCAAGCCATCGGGGCTTCGAGGGAAATGAACTGGCAGACAATCTAGCCAAGCAAGGTGCAATGGGACTCAACAGCAACACTGCGGAAGTCCCAACCTCCCTGCGCACGCTACATTCATATATGGAAGAAAAGGCACGGGATACAGCAGCACTGAGGTGGACGAACACCCCTAATTGCAAAATCTCTAAAATAATGTGCAAAACAGACGACGAAAAACTGATGCAATATATGCTAAAACTAAAAAGGCATGACTGCCGAAGGCTTGTGGGGCTATTGACAGGCCACTGCCTAGTCGCAGTACACGCGAAAAGATTAGGCATAACAGACAACGACGAATGCAGGAAATGCAAGAATCCAGGTGTCAAGGAAACGCTAGAGCACCTCCTATGCATCTGCCCCGCACTGGCAGCACAACGACTACAGCACTTCCGGGTTCCCTTCTTATCTTCACTCGAAGAAGCCAGCAAGCAGGAACCAAAAATGCTTCTAGCGTTTGCACGAAGCACACACACTCCACAGGACCTCACACTGAGATAGTCCCAACCATCTCCAATCACCGACTCCACTAAGGACCCTTTGCGGTCTATCTGTGACACTCCCCTAGGAGGGTCAGTCGGTCTAACCTTACCTAACCTCTAATAAGTAAAGTTGACTGTCCAAACTTTAACTGTAGCCGTTTCCTAATATGCTCGATATTTACTCGATTAAATAACATTGCTGCCACTTCCTCTTTGGCAGCACCTTTTAAACTTCTCTGTAGCCTCAGCAGATTATCTAAATTTGAGTACGTGTAGGCAAGGATTGTCGCAATAAACATTGTACTTAATATTGGCTCGTCGTCTGGCTGTTCATGGAGAGCGGGCATGCGTCACAACCCCGCAACCTCGAGGGTCCAGCAACAGATTCACCATTATTAAGAAAACTTTCTTGTCGACTATATATACCACCTTCTGCGCCGACCAAGCCATGAGTGCCACCTTGTGAGGCAGCAGTTGTCGCTACGCCGCCTGTCCATGGGGCTGCGCTGACCAAGCAATGAGTGCCACCTTGTGCGGCACCAGTTATCGGTGCACTGCTCGGCGAAGTAGCAGCGCCGTGTGTCAATGAGTCTACTTTTTGCTTATAAACTGTAAACTCTTCTGTCATTACGTTAATTTGTTCCATAACTCGATCCGTTTGCAACTGCTGTTCTGCTAATATTTACTCCATGAAACCTTGTAGATCCAATTTTTGCGCTTCCTTTTCCTTTGCAACTACACTTTTA
The DNA here is from genome assembly GCA_035044585.1 of Scaptomyza polygonia. Classification (NCBI taxonomy): domain Eukaryota; kingdom Metazoa; phylum Arthropoda; class Insecta; order Diptera; family Drosophilidae; genus Scaptomyza; species Scaptomyza polygonia. Next base: position 73,194 of record JAWNNU010000351.1, read on the forward strand.
TCCTCATCTTCGCTTAATTGTTCCATTTCGCTGGCATACGGATGGTATTTTCTGTGTGCCCGCTTGGTCGTGGCGTCGACGCGTGTGCTTGGTCCATTTTTTCTGTGTATGAGCAGTGCAGCTATATGATAGTTTTGTGCACTTTCGCGGGTCACACATACATACAAATGTAGTTAGCAAATTCTTGGAAATGCCATGTAAATCTTTTGCGACGAGGGCAAGTTTATCATATTTCATAAGAATATAATTTAATAAAAATGGTTCGTGCCAGCTACGAAACTTTGAGAAACTTTAATAAATCATCGCGTTACATCTTCGTTATCTTTATTCAGTTATTTGCGTTTTTATATGTTTTTAAGCGCCAGAGCTTTTATGAAATTGTATTTCTGCTCACGTCTTATCATACTTAATTACTCTATTCGTCGATACACGATCAGGGCTTAGGACTACGAATTCGATAAGCATCGTTGAACTTATTGTGGACAAAATTTAGCTCAGACTAGAACCAGGGGTACCAGAATCGTAACGCATTCTCAATACTACGGTTAAATTAAAATTTTTATTCTCTTCAGCAACACTATTTAAAGGTTAAACATACTTTTGTACGTAACATATAAGAATTAAAGCTTACTCAAAACACATAAATATCAAAAGCCAATAGAGCCAGAATTAATAAAGGAACAAGAACTAAAAAATTCCGAGCAACGATCACTTTATCCAAAGATAACTACCGCCTGAGGCCAGGAAAATTTTTTAAGGTTGGGTTAGTAAGGTATCCATAACCACACCAAACCACTAATGCATATCTCAAACTAATTGTATACAATAGCTGTATCCACACCAAACCACTTATTATTATATTGGGTATACACTGCGAACAGATAGATCTATTGTGCCCCCTTCTTGGCGTATAGCTCTTCCATCAGACCCATGTCTTGCATGAAGGCAAGTATTTTTGTTGGGTTGGTGTTTTCTCAATCGCTTAGCTGCACAATGTCTCTTCCTAGAAAACTGCTTCTTTTCCTTACTAAGGCTACACATTCTGCTATTATGTGCAAGGAGGATTTTTCTTCCATTCCGCAGAATCTGCAAATCTCGCTGCTGGCTATATCTAGCTTTGCTAGGTGACCTCTTAGTCTACAATGTCCTGTCAGAAGACCGGTGAGTATTCCAAGTCTTTTTTTACCCATTGATATTACTTGCTTAAACCGTTTGAGGTTATAGCTGCCCAAGAGAAGCTTTGCTTTGATCCCAAATTACCTTCGAGTCAGCGGTGCACAGGCCTTTATTGCCATTGTTGACCCATGGCTCCTTTACCATGGCTAGCTAGCCCAAAATGTTTGGTGATAAACATCCTGGCTAAGACACCAGAGGATGCCTTAGCACGATGGAGGTTTATCTGGTCTAGCCCAGTGGCGTTGACGTTTGGGGTCACCATCACTCGTCCGCCGCTCCAGCTCCTAGTGATGCAGTTGGGAGCTACCCACATCACCGCTGCCCATCTTGGTGACGTCAGCTACTTCATCTGCAATTAGCAGTTCCTCCGCCAGCTCCTGATGACATCGGCACCACCCCATCCATCTCCTCCAGCTCTTCTGGACCGAGCGTCATTTCGGCCAGCTCCTCATCCTCAGCCAGATCCTCTGGGGGATCGGCCTTTGCCGGATGATCAGTGGCGGTGGGAGGTGTGGGTGCCGAGCATGCGGCTGCCGGGGCTGACTCTTGGGCGGGGCCAGATCTCGCGCCAGCACTCCTCTACTTCAGACTGCTAACGGGGATGGTCTCGTAGCGGAATGAGACTTGGTGGTCTTTCGCATCAATTCCGATCACCATCAGCGCACCTCCGCCTTCCATCCTCCTCGACAGCACCTTCCATGAGTTGGTCTCGATCTTGTTCTGGTTCCTCAGAAGAGCCAACAAGAATTCGGTTGACTGATCCGCGCTTCTTGGACAGAAGAAGATTGATGTTGTGAGGTGATGGAATGTCATCACCTATCTTGCAATGCAGTGGAGCACCTTTCCACGATCGCAGTCTCGACGGCACGGTCCTCAGCCACTCTGCTGAGTGTTCGTCGGAGCATTCAATGACCCGGTAGCCAACCCGGAAGTGAATCCCCACGAACGCTACCGCGGTGTCCCATCCTGTGAGGATAACCTCATCCAGGATGGCCTCCTCCAATGCGGACAAGTCCCCATCGCTGAGCATCACCTGCGGGTATTCCACAGGTAACACGGCCAACTTGACCTTTTTCGCAATCACAGCGTACGAAATGCGAGCCTCAGTGGGCATTGGAGAGGAAGACCTCACTGCTGCTACCATGGTGGCTGCCGACGTGTCGGCTGTTCTTCTTGGCACACCCTCTTGGGGGAGCAGTGGGTGGCGTCAGCGTACTGCTGAGACGTTTGGGGGCTGTTCCCTGTGCCTGGCTCGCCAAGTCCCTCCCTCCCATTTCCCTGCGCAGTGCCTCAGCTGGGGTTAGTCCCCGCTGAAAGTACCTCAAGTACCATTTGGTCTTCGAGCCTTTCAGTTTTTTCCGGTTTGGGTCATCCAAACCGCCCGGCACTCTCAATTTTGGCATCTGCGCCTTGGCCTGCTGGCGCTGCACGCCATGTCGCCGAACTGCGTTTAGATTCGGTCGCATCGGCTGGGACACTTCAGCCTTGCTTCCTCCTCCTCGTGCAGCTGGGACACGGTGACGTTGTGCTCGCTCTGTGTTTGCCGCCGCCTGCGGACTACTTCGTTTTTGCCGTGGGGGCATTCCCACGTTTTAGGGCCGCTCACCGTCAAGCAAGCGGTCATCAAAGTGCCTCGTGACACTGTCAGCAGGGATATCCTGCTGCACTTTAAATTCTTGTTTTTTTTTTAATATACATCATCCCACTAGTTGCAGAGAAATAAAAAGTCCACCCGGGCAGAGATCTGCAGTACCCGGGTAAGGCTGAATTGAACAGGCGGTCGCCATCTGCCTGAGCTCACCGTTAGCGACTGGGCTTAGTTTGTCCGGGACTGCTTATTGTGAAAGGAATTTCGCTTATTGGCAGCTAAGCTCACAAAGAGGCCGTTCGCTATACGCAACCCGCGATCCGCCTGGTGGCCTCAGCTTAACCCCCTTCGAACTATCCCACAAGTTCTTTAGACCAGGACCAAACCTTTTAAGCAAGTATAAAACTATTTCTAAACAATATCGAATCTCACACCATCCCAATTATCAATAATTATAAACAAATTATCCCAATCACGCCACAAGCGCGAAATTGCCAATATTATATATTTCGGCTTCAGCATAGAAAAAACCCAAATAATAGATAGCCACTTATGGTATATAAAATCAAAGCAAGAGCCTTGAAGTTTAAGTTTGATTTTAAGAGCTAACCAAGAAATAAAGTAATAAATTGCTATTAAGTGCAAGTCAACAAAACAACACTTTGTTTTTTTTTGACACCTTTAATTCGCAAATTTTTTATTTTACATATATAAACCCAACATATATTGTTGGTATACATACGCTCTGTGCTAAAACAAGTGCACAGCTCACAAACAAGTGTCCACCTAAATTTACTAGAGTCGTAGATACTCTGTCTAAAGGCCCAGTTACCCGAACTTGAATTTAATTGAATTTTAATTGAACGTGAACGTGAATTCGTACATGAAAACCAAGCGATTACCCAAACGTGAACTTAGCTTGAACCTGAAAATGAACCTAAACATGAAATTGAACCGATTACCTTAAACATTAAGTTATCGAAAAGCTGTTTGTCATTGTTTTCAAATTTATTAATAGCCAAGCAGCCCTTATATTTTGCGGGATCCTTTAAATATCTGTTTTTTTGTAGAAAAAAATTTTTTTCCAGCAGCAACTAGATAAGTTTATGCTCGTTCATTTTAAATCAGCTGTTCAACGTAAATGGAACGAAACTTGAACTGGAATATGATTTGAAAATAAAAATTCTGTTTTCTGCAGGTTGTCAGTTCAACTCGAGTTGAAGGTAACCAGCAAACAGTTATTTCCATTTAGTTGAACAAATTAGCTGTTTTCTGAGCTATAATTCAATTCAATTCAAGTTTGGGTAACTGGACCTTGAGTCTGGCCGATCATCAGCACCAAAACACAAGAGCGTATGTATACCAACATACATATCATTAAATGCTTAGAGTCATTTAATAACAAAAAAAACCAAAGATCTTTTTATACCCTGAACCCATAAAATGGGTAAATCAGGGTATAATGGTTTTGTGCAAAAGTATGTAACAGGCAGAAGGAAGCATCTCCGACTCCATAAAGTATATATATTCTTGATCAGTATCAATAGCCGAGTCGATATGGCCAAGTCCGTCTGTCCGTCCGTCTGTCCGTCTGTCTGTCTGTCCGTCTGTCCGTCTGTCTGTCTGTCCGTCTATCCGTCTGTCCGTCTGTATGAACGCGTAGATCTCAGAGACTACAAGAGCTAGAGACTTCAGATTTTGAATATAAGTTCTCCTATACCATGAGCAGAACAAGTTTGCTTCAAATTATCGATAACTACTCTGGTTTTCGATATACATATGGAATCGATAACAAAAACTACCGAATTTGGAAAATGTAAAAATGGGGGTTGGTGTAATGGGTAACGATAGAACTTTTCTCAAAATTTCGTCCAAATCGGTTCAGAAACACTAGAGATATCGTAAAGTTCAGTCAGTTATGAGTTTTGTTTAAAGCAGTGATGGGCACACACACATACCGTCACAATTTTCAGACAAATACAAGCACAAGTTGCGTGCGCTGCGACGAAAAAAACGAAGTGTGCTCAGCACAGTGTACGCTGCAAGTTAACGTTCATTGTGTTTTTTAACTATTATACGTTTACGTTGTTCTTGAGATTAATGTATCTTTATCATTATCATCATTTACATCATTATCATAATCATAATTATTATTATCATTATGAATATCATTGTGTATAATATTACTATCAATGTTATGAACATCAATGAAACGCAGAAAGTATTCCGCTTTTAATTGCAAAAGATATAAATTTCTTTGCTCTCCTGAATAAATTTTATTAACCTCGTGGCAAATTGAATAATGCCGTCTTAAATAAAATGTAGCATTGCGGCATACAATAAAATTGCATAACAAGCATTGTGCTCTGCCATACTCATTTTCTATAAAGAAAAACTCATTCTCCCATGTGAGCATGAACATTTTTAAGCGCCACTGTAAAAAATTATAATTTGTATAATGCGCTGCGTGGTATTTGCCTCTCAAGTGTTCGCCATCAACTAAAAAAAAAAAAAATTTAGCATGCTTCCCACCAGCACCGACGACGCGTCGCGACGGCCGAACATTCGAGTTCTATAAATAGCTTCCAATGCTTATAGCGTACGTGTGATTTTGTGCGGTTGGCTGCCTTGTGTGCATTAGGACGTCGACAGACGTCGACGTCTGCCCACCACTGGTTTAAAGTCATCATTATTTGAAGCATACTTTTAGGATCCAAGAACTGCAACTGGGTTCAGGGTATCTTCTGGTCGGGCTATCCCGACTAGAGCCTTCTTTCTTGTTTTGTATTATTTGTATATTTAAACACGTCTTTACAGTATGATTGTGAAAATTCTAACTTTGCTTATGCTAGTGTTTTGATCCTTGAAGAAACCTCGTATTGCGACGTTTCCTTTGTTTTAGTTTATGCATGCTCAGCTATTTGAAATGGAATATTTTGGGAAGTCGTGAACTAGACTTCGCACAAGGATCAAACTACATTTGGACTTAAGTCGGCTATTTCAAAAGTGGCGTGATAAAGTGGTGTGATTGGTTTTAATGGTTTGCCCTTTTTCGGGTGCATAGTTTTATGTTATTGATTCTACTCGCCTGGCATACGTGCTTCTGCAAGAACTGGATATATCACTATATATATATTTGTAAATATGTGTAAAGGCTTGTTGTCACATACAACGGAAACCGAAACCGAATTCGGTTGCAGTTTTGCTTGCTGTTTCGGTTGCTGGCTGATGTTGCGTGGGTTGCCACATGCAACGGAAACCGAATACGAAACTGCAACCGAAATCACATGGAAAACATATAGAAATTAACAGCGTTGCGTTTGTAGAAAACAGCTGATCGTCGGTTGACAGCAACCGAATAAAGTCAAAAGTACTTGTTTCGGTTTCGGTTGCTAATGTACTGAATTCGGTTTCGGTTTCTATTTGCGTTGTATGTGGCAATTTTCGGTTTCGGTTTCGTAAAAGTGTTGCACTCAGTTGAAGCCGTTTTGCCGCAGGCACAGCAAAAAGGTTTGATTTGTATTAATATTGAATTATTAATATATTTACACTCAAAAATGAAATGTGCAATTAAATATATCATTAATTACTTTTAAGAATATGGTTCTTGGATATGAATGATAGCTTGCCTGCCTTACGTATTCTGTGACCTTTTGAAACCTGTAACACCCCACAAAATACTTCCACTAGCAATTGATATGCACCTTGCCAACCAAGTATCTTGAGCTAAGTGTGAAAAGAAGAATCAATTGATCATGAAATAGATATGAAATATATATGTATATGTAATCTGGGTATACGCACTGTTGTTTTTTTATTGTCGATGTCGTTTGCAGCTGACACAGAAAAAGCATAAATATCAATATCATCATCGCTTGCGGGCTTTATTCGCAACGGGTTTGCTGTGAATTTGCAAAATTGAACCTTTCAAAATTCGGCTGTCGAAATTTTCCAAAGCAGTAAATTATTTATATAGTGATATATATCTGTGATGTGATGATTGATGATTACATTACAAAGTGTTTTTTATTTTTCAAAACGTATCAAAACATGTAAGATAAAGTATTTCTTACAAGCAACAACAGTGTGTCGCCACCCAGAAATCTATGAATGCATATTTGTTTACCCACAAACAGCAAACACAAGAAAATACTATTACGAACAAGCTTATTTGCTATGTTAACAAGTTTGCGGCTCCACTCGTAAATAACATTGGAAGATGAAATATTATTAAACTATCATTTGCGCATTCTAAATTGTTGGTTAAGCTCCAAATTATCCTAGTCGAAATATGCAATTATTGCATATATATGAGTGTTATTTTTTTTCCCTGGAACGCCATGAAGTGTGTGAATCTTTCAAAGATACTGGTGGCCCGTACCACCAAGCATGCATGATTTCCACGTACTTAACACACCCTACGCAACAACGCGCCGCATCCCCAAGGGATCTCGATTAAGTATTACTTCTCGGAGATGGGTTGCCTATAAAGGCTGTCTCCTTATTCACCCAGTACTCGGGCCATCCTTCTTTCTATATGGGTAACGCACAGTGCATCGCGTCGTTCTCTTTCTAACTTCCGAAGATCCTTCTGGACGCGAACGATTCCAGTTCTGGACTAACCCATTCCGGTTCACATCGGATTTCATCACATGTGACACCAGTTCTCCCACTGAGGGTAGAGGTGTTGCTCCTGCTAGGTATCACGGGCAGTGGTACAGGACATGCTCAGGATCTTCCCCACAGGCCGGACAGAATGGACATTGCGTCGCTTCCTCGTGCTTGTACTTAAACTAGTATTTCCTATACCCTTCTTGGCCGTTATGAACTGCGACAAATGGAAGATAATAGGGCCTCTGCGTCGTTCTACCCATTCCTGGATTATTGATATGAGCCTATGCGTTCATCTAACTTTAGTTGAAAAAGTCCACCTTTCCTGCCACCTGGCCAAGGACGCCTGTCTCTCTGACCTCTAAACAATTTCAGTCGGTGCGATGCCTCCCATCGATTCCCGCCAGGCATGGATTTCTATCATCTCGCGAGCGAGCAGGTCCACAGGTATCATTTCCGCTAGCACAAGTGCTGCGTCATCCGAAACCGTTCGGAATCCCGAGATCACTTTAAGTGCGCTTAGTCGGTACGGTGCTGCCAGCTTCCTCCAAAGGCTAATACTTTTATCCAGGGCTGTAGCCCAGATCAGTGCGGTATACAACGACCGACGCCACGACCTTTCCAAGAAGTAGGCGCCTAGCACCCCTGGGTCCTCCCAGGTTTGGCAACATACGGGAGAAAGCTGCCTGCAATTTTGATGCCTTCATACCGAAATACTCGATATGAAGCCTGTAACACAGCCTGTTGTCCAGCATGACTCCGAGATACTTTATGGCTTTGATTTGATGGTGACATTACCAACCTCCACCTCCATAAATTCACTTATTTTCTGCTCGTTATCAGTACTGTCTCTGTTTCGTGCTCTGCTAGTTCCTTGCGTCCTGATTCCAAGATGGAATTGTCTCAATAGCTTCGTTTTCTTCCACTTATACTTATATGTTTTGTCACCACTACGAGGGCCAGGTCATCTACAAATCTAATAAACTTACATCCCTATGGTAGGTGCAGTCTAAGTACTTCGTCGTACATCAAGTTCCACAGGAGGGGTCCAATACTGACACCTGCAGTAGCGTTGTCGCTTAAGTCCCTTCTCTGTGTTGTATTCCAAGTCCTCTCTGAAAGATAACTCGCTAGAACTCTCATTAGATAGGGTGGTATTCTTATTCTTTTGAGGGCACTTAGGATGCGCGTCCAGATCGCCGAGTTGCACGCGTTCCGAACATCCAGATTACTACTGCGCAGTATTCCTAGTCGCCCCATCTCCATCGTATTCCATCAATCGCTTTTAATGCGAAATCCGTATTGGGATTAAGAAAAAGCGTGTCTGGCATCAAGGATCGATAGCCGTCTTGCGTAGATAATTTTCTCCAGAATCTTTCCCGCCGTCTCAAGCAGTCAAATCGGTCTCAAGCCCGAGGGTTCTTCGACTGGTTTGTCTCCCTCTGGCAGCAAAATTAGTCGCTGGAGTATTCATACTCTTGGGAATACTAACTCCTGTAAACAGCGAGAGTAGATTTCCGCAAATTCTTGGGACCTAGCGGAAATTACAAGCTTCAGCCTTTTAATTGGGATACCATCAGGCCCTGGGGTCTTTTGGTGGCCAATCTGTCTGCCTGCCCCAGTCACCTCGTCGGTCGTCACTGAACCAATGTGCTCCGAGTCAAGTGGTGCGCTTTCCAACTGTCACCCGTGGGTGCTGTGGGAACAGGGCCTCTAGGATTTTCCGTAGCTCCACTGGGCATGTGGTTTGTAACGTGGTTTGGCTCCTTACCTCTTTTGTTACCACTTTAGGCCGTTCACTAGGGTTTGATGTCGGCCTCTTCACATATCTGGCGAAAGCAATTGTCTTTACTGCGCTTGATTCAATGCTTCAGATCCGATTAGCCCTTTGGAATTCTTCGGCTCTGCGGTCGAAGTCCAGGTGAACTCTGGCCCTTTGGGAGAGTCGCCTTGCACGTAGACATCCGCTGGTTTATCTCGTCATTCCACCAGTAGCAAGGTGATCCGCGCCTGCTTAGTTTTTTCTGCAGCATGGATGCGTTGCAAGCACTAACTAGATTTCTTCCTTATTGGTTTGCCATATCCTCTGCAGGGCCACTTTCCCATTCCGGATAGCCTAGCAAGTCTACAAAGGTATGCTCACCCAGACAGCTGTCTTTCTTTTTTGGTCCTGTTAGCTTGGGTGGCATCTTTACCGAGCTTATGTGCAGTTCGTAGTAAATAGCCTGGAGGTCACTGAAGGTGAACTTTTCACTTACTGTCCATTTGACCCCCTTTCCTAGCAAGCAGCTCATCAGGGCGACGTCAATAATAGAGCTAATCCCAGCTTTTCGGTAAGTTAGCGATTTCACAATATTCATCAGAGTAACGTCTAATGCAGAGAACTCTTCCAAAAGGCAGAAGCATTGTTGTTTGTTTCTCTGCTACCCCATTCTACTGCCCATGCATTGACATCGCCAGCTTTAACTAATGGGGATTGTCCGCATGAGTCATCCAAGATTTCCACCTGCATGTTTTTAAACTCTCCCAGTCCTATCCGTGCCCTAACAAGTCTTTTCTGGTCTGCATTGACCTCTCAGGGTGGCGTGTTTATGGACCACATGGCTGTCTTACCGTCTCTGCAGGCTACCCATCTGCTCCCTGGTATCCTCTTGAATGGCTCGCAGATAAGTGCTACGTCAATTCGTTTCTCCTCTGCCGACTGCATCAGTAGGGCCTGTGCGGCCTCACAGTGGTAAAGATTAAGCTGTTTAATCTTCATCTTCGCTTTGCAAATGCTCTCTGGAATAGTGGGCATTTTCCACTGCCAGCCGCATGATCTGCCCTTGTTTTGTTATGCGTGCACAGCATGCACCTTCGCAATGTGGTCTTCTTGTTCTCACCTACGGCATTGCTTAAACCTGTCCACAGTGTTCGTGCAGTCCCTTCCAAAGTGGCTTAACTCCATGCATTTGAAGCTCTTCTTGACGGTAACCCGTTCCCTTATTCGGGAAACCGCCCAGCCGACCTTCACGCGGACTTCCGCTTGCTTCCCAAGGGAATCACCAAGGAGGTTCCTAAACGCCATTGTGCCCTCTCCAGATATGTTCAGCAGGAGTTCAGCTTTCTGAGTTCTCCTGATTTTTGAAACAGCGTGGCCAACACGGCTTAGCGTTCCGTCTGCCTTCACTCACCGAAGTATTACGGAGAAGCTTGCTTCTCCTCTAGTAGATATGACCATGGCGTCTGGTCTGCTTTTCTCCGCCATGTTTTTCTTTGCTGGGCTACGCTCCCTCTTGTCATTCTTTTTTTTCATTTTTCTTCTTTACCCTCTTTGCGTAGAGGTCTTTTCGTGGCACTCCCGGCCGTGGTTCCTCCGTCGCATGAGTGGACGTCGAAACCTCCTCTTGGTGGAGGGTGTACACGTTCCAGGATTCTGCTTCTTCTTATTATCGGTGGCTTTATTATCGGAGCCCTGATGCTCTTAATCGAATCACGCCTCGGTTGGTCAATCGATCGCTTCTTACCATCTTCTATCATCTCGACCAGTTTGGAAATTTATTCTCCAATGTCGCTGAGCGCTGTTCTATCATGTTGTTCCGCAGGCTCTCTCGCGCCCTGGTGTAACTTTAGAATGACTGGCGTCGAAATTTCGGTCGGTGACCATACAATCTTGCTGCTTCTGGCAAATCCGCCACAGGAGAATCCCAGAAGTCTCTCTCTCTCTTTCAATTCGTGGGGCTATTCATATTCATACTGTTGGCTCCCAACTCCTGGGCCGTTGTTTATGGTTGTTGTACCGTCGCAATGCACAGACGAATTTTTTTTTTGGCTTCAAAGTAATTTTCGTCAATCACACCGGCTTACTTATTCACATATAACCATTAAATACTCCTCCGTGCAGCGGCTAATTATTTTTTATACTAATATTCTAAAACAAAATTATGTTTTCTGAGATAGTGGTAACGTTTTGCGAAGTCGCACTAATATTTAAGAAATTGCGTTGCTTAGTTACAGTCCTTAAAGGACCTCAACTGCTTAAGCACATCAACTTTTTACTTATTAACTTTTTATTCATAGTTATTTGAGTTTTGTATCATTTTTGTCGTAAACCTAACCTTTCGACAAACTTGTCTGTAAAATTTATTAAAAATATATTATATATAATACGTAGATAGTATGGTATATATAATATAATATTATTTTTCTGATAATTTTGTCCTTTTTTAACTTAACAGTTCATTTTACAGTTTTTCTATTTTTCTTGGGCACTGTTGGTCTTATTAAAAACACTATGAATTGCTTGTAGACCATCAAGCTCTTTCATTGACGCAATAAAAAATCTTTTCATTGAGCTTAATGACCCCGTAACGCCAGAGCATTCTTTGAAGCGACTAAAAACCAAAGACAATGGAATCTTAAGTAATTGCAATTGGTAAGCAAAGCTCTTTATCATATATTCTTGCGGTTTTGACTTGATTTGCTTTCGCTTCAGTAAGTATGAGCGAGCGCGATAGCTGATAGCATGTGCAGATGGTTTTGTTCAGTTGCACTTGCGCCTTGCGGCCCTTCTAATTTAAGACAAGCGGTGGGCCAGCGGCAACCAAGAACGGTAAAAACTTGTAAGTATTTGTATGCTGTGCTGTTGTTTCATTTCTTGCTTGCTTGCTTTTTGATTATGTTTGATATTTTTCTTTTTCTATGGCCTGCTTTTGCAAATGACATATGCACTACTGAATACACTCTCGGAATTTGTGTGCGTCTTTCAATAACTGTATCGTAGTTGAGTTGGCATAACTGTTTGGCAAGTGTCATGGAAAATGAAAGAGTATGTATGACCAGCTATTACCAGAGAAACTTAAATTTGAGTGTGTATGCATATGTACCACTTTTGAATGTGTGCGTACCAATTGTATATCATTTATTGGCAAGTAGTGAGCAATATGAGAGATACTTCTACAAAAAGACATGACTTTACATTTTGAACAATTCAAATCTAGCAAGTTATAACGGCATAAGGCCCACAGTGCACCCAAATCCGTCTTTAATAAGTAACACTGAGAATCATCATTAAAGGTGAAACATAGCTTCACATCATCAGCAAACATATAAACACGAGAGTTAGTAAGGAGATAAAATTGAATTATGCAATGCAACTGAGAGTATCTAATTTTTTCCAAGACTTTTGGAATGGAAGACAACTTGGATACACCCCTATAGATTTTTACGTTGGACTTAGAAGAATTTTTATGGAGTGGAATAATAAAAGATTCCTTCCATATACCAGGACACAGCTGAGTCAACCGACAATAAATAATTAATTAAATAATTCATTTTAGGGGATGCAAAGTGAATTCGCACAGTATCTAAGTATACAACCTGGCACTCCATCTGGCCCAGTCAAGAAGCGGGGTTGGATAGAGCTTTGGGGACTTAGCAGTGTTCACTCAGTAATAACTGGGACGTATATGCAATTTAATTGCAATTTAATTGCTTTTGTATTATCAAAGTAAACCGAGGATGGCAAGCATGAAGATTTACGTTTAGAGTTAACAAGAAGTGTTAACAGAAATAAAATTTGACTTTGCTATGATATACAAATATGAATCTATTTGATAGTTCCCTCATAAACCAAGGTGGTTTATTTTTACTTGAAGGAACAGTGAGGGGAACGCAGATATCCAAATGCGAATTCAAGGTCTTGTAAAAAATGGTGATGGCAGTTTATTTAACACTACGAGCGAAAAGGTGAGACCAATTAGTATGCTGAAGAAGGTCATTCAATTAAGTAAAGTTAGTTTTACGAAAGCATCGGGTCTTTAAAGAATTGTTAGATGCTGGTCTAAGGTTAAAAGGTTCAAAGAAAAGTTGGATGGTAGTTATCTTCAGGAAGCATTAGAGGGGGTACTCGACTAACATTACTACAATCTGAGTCAGAAACAAATATCAAATCTGCTAACTTGCAATAGCCCTTACTCCAATAGGTCATCAATAAAATCATCAGAAGTGGCTGGTATCTGCGCTGAAGATGAGTCATTCACAGACCATACAACATGTGGCAAATTAAAATCACCAACCACTATAAGTTGATCCATATCCGTCAACAACGACGAAACAAGTTGCAGGGCATTCAGATGGGATATGTAAATGATATTTTCAGAATGTGGAGGAATATATGAACAAGTAATATACAGTGAGCGGGCACTAAATAATATTTTAACACATATGAACTCAATACCTGGGAGATCATGAGAATGAATCTGTTCAGAGGAAATACAAGATTCAACAGCAATGAGAACACCACCCCCCTTACGGGAGGTGCGATCGCATCTGTAAAAGTTATACTAATTAGGCAAAACGGAATAATCAGATATATTAGGTTTTAACCTAGTTTCTGTAAGTGCGACTATTTTTGATTCAAAGGATAAGCTGTTTACATATAGTTTAGAAAGTTTAAATGTTAAGGGCTCGAACATTTTGATAGGCCAAGCTAACTACTTTTATTAGTTTTTTGCCGCCGAAGTTGAGGCAACAGGGTGGGTAAAAGGCGGTGCACTACTGATCCTAATACCGTTATTATTACTGTTACGCCTATTCACATACTCCTTGACAAATATCTGCGGCGGCCAAAACTTTTCAGAAAAAATTGTCGAGAAAAGTTCGGGCGGAACACTCAATTTGAAAGACGATATGGTTCGGGCTTGTTTAAATTTAAACTTTTCAACAGAAATAAGTGGGTAGTCTATATTTTACACTAACATCATCCAACGAAGTGTCGAATGCTAGAGACACGAAAATAAATTTATTCAAGGGCACAACAACAAAAGGCTTGTGAGCCCCAGGTGTACCTACAGTAGGATTAAAATGCACACAAGCTGTAAGAACGGAAAGCACAGAAGTTTAGTTATTAGGGGAAATATTATTGTTGGCATTTCTTGCCGGCGAGTTAAATAACATTAATGGACTAGCAATTATCGTGAATCGAGTACACTCCTTCTCCACTTCTTTACAGGACCCACAAAACCTATTAAGGCCTGTTTCTGAAATTAAGCAGTCCCGTATTTTGGCCGGAAAGCCAGCACATTTCACGTGTATCACATTGTCACACAATCGACACAGAATGAAGCCTTGGTTGGATGTTCCAACCAACTTCCAATTGTTGCTGCAGCAAACTAGCATATTGATTTTAAGTTAAAAATATCAATAAAAAAGTTATATGCTTTTTCAAAAAGATGTAGGGTTCACGAAAGTAAGTGTGAAGGATAAAACGGTAAAATCCAAGAGAGCGCGTAAGCGAGAGAGCTTGAGTGCGTTGGCAGATACAACTGCAAGTACTTCGGATAAGAGCGGACGAAAGCGGGAGAGGACTGATGCTGGAGTACAGGAGCAAGAAAATTAGACAAGCTGTTTGTTTTTAGTATACAAAAGGAAACACAGAACAAGCAAAGAATAAGCAAATGCTAATATACGTATGTAGGTATGTTTTTTAAAGCAAATTGAAATGTGATTTAAGTCATTGTATAGAAATTATATTGGTAATTTTATGAAGATGTTTCGTGCCAGTTACGAAACTTTGAAATACTTAATTAAATCAGCGCGTTACTTTATTACTCTGTTCATCGATACACGATCAGAGCTAAGGGCAACGAATTCGATAAGCATCGTTCAACTTGACAAGGACAATTAGTCAGCTGAGACTAGAACCAGGGGCAATACTACGGTTAAGTTAAAATTTTTATTTTCTTCAGCAACATTTACCTCGCCCTAAAACGATTACGCCGTTATACCTAAAATGTCAAGTACTGCTAGGTTAGAGATGGGACGTTTTAGTACGCCATTTGATGTTTTTACTTCGGCGATCCGGATTTATTTATTTATTGTCAGCTATTAGCAGCTGACATGAAAATAAAATTAATTTAAAATAATTATAATAAAAATGATTAAGTTTAAAGTAAAATTTAAAATTATATATAGTTCTGAAAGTAAATTAAGGTTAAAATAATTAGAAAGTTAACGTTAAAGCTCTGGGAAATTCAACAAGAAAACAAGTGGCCCAACATTTGTTGCATGGATTGGGAAAAACCCAGAAAAACCCAATCAGACCAGCGGTAGATTAGTGATTATTGGTTACGATTAGATAAGGCAGAAAGGATAGATCGTTTTAGTACTGGAGTCGAGGTCTCCAGAGAGACAAGAGAATAAAGCTTGTTATAGTCAGAACATAATACACGAAATGGTTCATGAATTGCTTGAGCAACGATCGAGGCTAAGGGGTAAAAAGTTACGTGTGGATCTAATAGGAACATTTAATTTTATTCGACTTAGAAGAACTGATGTGTCGATGTCACCATTAAGTAGATTAGTGATAAATACTACACCATGCATAATTCTACGGTCCAACAGGGAAGAAAGATTAATTAAAAGAAGTCTACTTGAATAGGGGGGAAGTCTATTCCAGGAACCCAGTTAAAACATCTAAGCGCAAACAGAAGAAATTTCCTCTGCACAGATTCAATTCTATCCTGGTGAAACCCCAGGAAGGGACGTACTAGGGATGTATATAGCGTTTTAGTGGTCTAGGGATAATCAAACTCTTTTGACCACCGCTTGATGAAGCCAAGAACATTTATGGCCTTATGTACCATCGACGATATGTGAGAATCAAATTTTAATTTGCTATCAAGAATGATGCCTAAATCTTTAATTTCAAAAACACGGACAAGTGGTGAAGCATCAAGCACGTAGTGAGCATTATGAGGGGTACCTCTACAAAAAGTCATGATTTTACATTTTGAACAATTTAAATTAAGTAAGTTACAACGGCACCAGGCCGACAGTGCTTCCAAGTCCGATTGTAGTAAGTTACAAAGAGAATCATCATTATAGGTGAAACATAGCTTTACATCATCAGCAAACATATAAACACGAATGTAAGTAATAACAGCACGAAGATCGTTAATAAAGAGATTAAATAGCAATGGTCCTAAGTGACTCCCCTGGGGTACACCAGAGGTAACAAAAATAGATTTGGATACAGAAGATTTAAAAACCACTTATTTTGTTCGGCCACACAAATACTCAGAAAGCTACGACAAGAGTTTCGCTGGAAATCCAATTATATTTAATTTTTCGAGCAACAAAGAATGACTTCCAGAATCAAATGCCTTACTAAAATTTGTATAAACGACGTCAGTTTGCATTTTGGCCTGAAACCTTTTGATAACAATCGAGGTGAACTCAAGAAGGTTGGTGGTAGTAGATCGCCTAGAAAAACTGTGTTGATAAAGGGATAAAATTGAACTACATAAGAACTGCAATTGAGAGCATATAATATTTTCAAAGGCTTGGCAGACAACTTGGATATACCCCTATAGTTTTTAACATTAGAAGAATTTTTATGAAGTGGAGTAATAAAAGATTCTTTCCATATTCCAGGAAACACAGCTGAGTCAAACGGCAAGTTAAATAATTTATGTAAGGGTTTACAAAGTGAGTCTGCACAGTATCGAAGTATACAACCTGGCACTCCATCTGGAACGGGCAAGAAGCCGGGTTTGATAGAGTTAAGGTCACTTAGCAACGTATTCAGTTATAGCTGGGACATAAATGCAATTTGACGTTTGGACTTGAAAATAATAAGAATTATTGCAACTATATAAACTCGATGAGTATACCGATTAAAAATACAAATAGACCAGCCACTGCTTGACCGGAACTTGCTTTTGTATTATCAAGGTAAACCGAGGATGGCAAGAAGATTTACGTTTAGAGTTAACAAAATTATAAAACTGTTTCGGATCACGGGCAAAGTTTGATCTGCAACGATTGAGATAATTGTTATAGCAAAAAGTGTTTACAGAAATAAAATTTGACTTTGCTATTATATACGAGAATTAATCTTTAGTATTTCCAGGTTTTTTTAAATTTTTTAAAGGATCTTGTTTTCACGTTTTTTAATTTTGATAGTTCCCTCGTAAACCAGGGTGGTTTATTTTCACTTGAAGGAACAGTGAGGGGAACACAGATATCCAAATGCGAATTCACGGTCTTGTAAAAAATAGTGATGGCAGTATCCATATCACTACAAGAATAAAGTTGAGACCAATTAGTATGCTGAAGCAAATCATTCAATTAAGTAAAGTCAGTTTTACGAAAGCATCGGGTCTTTATAGAATTGTTTGATGCCGCTCTAAACTTAAGAAGTTCAAAGGAAAGTTCTAAAGTTGGATGGTAGTTATCGTCAGGAAGCACTAGAGGGGATACTCTACTAACATTACTACAATCCGAGTCAGAAACAAATATCAAATCTAATATTTTATTATTACAGTTATACACCCTGTTAACTTGTGATAGGCCTAACTCTAGAAGACCATCAATAAAATCATCAGAAGTTGCTGGTAATTGCGCTGAAGATGTGTCATTCGCAGACCACACAACATGTGGCAAATTAAAATCAGCAACCACTATAAGTTGATCCATATCCGTCAACACATTGCAGGGCATTCAGATGGGATATGTAAATGTTATTATCAGAATGGGGAGGAATATATGAACAAGTTATATGTATACCTTAAGCGGCCGCTAAATAATATTTTAACACATATGAACTCAATATCCGGATGATCATGAGAATGAATCTGTTCAGGGGCAATACAAGAGTCAACAGCAATGAGAACACCACCCCCCTTGTGGGAGGTGCGATTTCATCTGTAAAAGTTATTGTAGTGACGCATATATAATACAAATATTCCATAAGAATATTGTGTAACACTTTGTTGCAAGTATAAACATAAATGCATGTGGGCTGCGCATGCTGTAATATGAATCCATTTGAGAAGGCCAAGCAAGCGTGAGACAAAAGAGGGCAACGGCCCTACAGGACTCGCTACGCTTGCCCTTAAGCCGTTCCCAAATATGTATATATGTACACACGCTCTCCTCTCATTGAAGCTGTTAAACTATAACAGCACACAAAATGTAAAACACTAACTTGAAACATTTTGACTGAATTAAAGATTTTTATGAAAACCAAAACGAAACGGCACAGTTGTGTCCGCTAGTCGTTTCATCAGAATTTTTTTTTTTCTATTTTCTTTATTTGCCATCAGTCCCTAAGGGGACTATCAGCGAATTGTAATGCATATCATTGACTTTTCTATAGAATATACTGACTTGGAGTTGTTATTGGGGTTTAAAAAGCGTGGGGTGGTGATGGAGGAGGGAGGAGGATTAAAAGTTTATATGTGTGGCGAACCCAGGGGAGTATTCTCTTCAGTCGACGAGTCGTTGTATTGTTATCCAGCAGGTTTATGGCCAGAGGGTTGACATGGTTGTCCAGCCTATCCAGATATGCCTTCGTGAGCCTAGCCACCTCCTGGCTTATGCGAAGGACTTCTAGTTCCTAGTGGATTTCAGCATTTGAATGGGTATATCAGAAATATTTCTTTTTGCTGTGCCCCAGAGTGCTATGCCATACGTGCACATACGATTAAGTATGGCTTTGTTTATGAGGAGTTTGACCCTTACTTAGATGGTGGACCTTCTATCAAGCAGCCACAGATGCTTGCGCAACCTCTCGTTCAACTGGGAAAATTTTTGTGTGAGATGACTACTCTAGGTTAAGCGCCTATCCAATACCAGGCCAAAGTACTTTGCAGTGACGCTGCTGCTCTCAGGGCAAACGTAATGTGTTTGTTTTTGTCTGGGTTGATAACGATACTCCAACGTCTTAGCCATTTGTTAAGGCGGTTCAGCTTAGTCACGAGTGGGGACTTATAATTGGCTAAAAAGTCGGTGTCATCGGCATAAGTGGCAGTGAGCATTCTAGGTTTGCTGATGGTTGGCATATCAGTTGTATGCATTGTGTATAGCGTCGGGCCCAGGACACTTCCCTGTGGGACTCCAGCTCTGACTTCTCTTATTGCTGAGCTCTCCTCGCCGCATTTAACGTAGAAAGATCTACCAGTTAGGTAAGATCTGAGCAGCAGATAGTGAGGGGCTGGTAGCGCTAGCTTCAGCTTGTAGAGCAATCCTAAAGGCCAAACCCTTTCAAATGCTTGCCTGACATCTAGGAAGAGGACCGAGCAGTATTCCTTTTCCTCAAAAGCTTCCAGAATTTTGTGAACGATCCTATGGCACTGTTCCGGTGTGCCATGCAGCTCCCTGAAGCCAAACTGGTGATGTGGTATCAAACCGGCCTCTTCCAGTATTGGTCGAACTCTACGCAAAAGTAGTCTCTCAAATACTTTGGAGAGTACGGCCAATAAGCTCATGGGGCGATAGGATTGGCTGCAGGTTTCCCAGGTTTTCGGATCAGTATCACCTCGGCGCATTTCCACTGAGTGGGAAAATGCCCTAGCTGGAAGCATTTGTTGGCGATTTTGAGGGGAAGGGAAATCCCCTTTGGCGGTAGAACTTTAATGGGTGGAACGTCGATACCCTCATATCAGGCTGGCAAGGTTCCACTTGAATCAGGTACTGTTCAAGGGACTCTCTCCTCAGATTCTGGAGCAGCTCCTTCAAGGCCTTGTACTCCATCTTGTCGCGCGGGTTGGGAGAAACGTGCCATACTCGGCGTAAACGCCTCTTCTCAGCAACATAAGGAGACCAGAGATGCTTGTCTCTGTGTGACATGTGTTTCGCGGTCTCTGTGCAGGGGAGGCATAGCGGGCGGCGTTATGGATTTCCATGTTTGGTTCCTCTACGGCACTGTCCAGATCGTCGCCGTTTTCGATGACAGCCACTGGATACCGTTTATGCTCCAGGTTTTGGTACCGCTCAAAATTGGTGATTTTGCTTAAATAGCCTGGTAGTGTTTGCCTTTGTATCTGCCGGTGAGTTAGCCCAGAGTGGACAGCGCTGTGATCGGAGTAGAGATCATTGGCAGTTGAGCTGGCTATTTTGTGCCTGGCTATGCCTTTTGATATGGCAAAGTCGAGCACATCCGGAACCCTGTTGCTGTAAGTGGGATAGTACGTCGCCTCGCCTGGTTAATAACATTCCAGGTGTTTCTCCAATAAGCCTGGATTCCAACCAGATTTGCTTGGCATTAATTATAAACCACCTATTATAAACTTAGGGCCAAGGCTGTCCAACATGTCCTGGAACTGTCTTTGCTCAACAATATGTCGAGCGGGACAGTACGCAGCAGCGATGGTCAGGTATAATAGCATATACTGACTTGGGAGTTGTTATTGGGGTTTAAAAAGGGGTGGAGGGGGTGATGGGGAAGGAGGAGAATTTAAAAGTTTATATGTTTGGCAAATCCAGGGATTTTGCACTCTTTAGTCGCCCAGTCGTTGTACTGTTATCCAGCAGGTTTATGGCCAGAGGGTTGACATGGTTGTCCAGCCTATCTAGATATGCCTTCGTGAGCCTAGCCACCTCCTAGCTTATGTGAGGGACTTCTAGTTCCTGGTCGATTTCTGCATCTGTATGGTATGGGTGCGCCTCAGAAATGATGCGCAGAACCATGTTTTGGAAGACTTGGATTCTTTCCTTGTTGTTTCTCTTTGCAGTGCCCCAGAGTGCTATGCCATACGTCCACATAGGTTTAAGTATGGCTTTGTATATTCATCAGAATTAATTGTGTTTTTATCTCAAACGAACATTCTTTTTCCAAACAACAGCATCATACATCCTGATGACAATGAATGTTCTACATTATACTTATTAAGCAAAAGGGAATAATCGGATATATCAGGCTATATCAGGCTATAACCAGGTTTCTGCAACTTTTTGTGAATTAAAGGATAAGCTGTTAACACATAACTTAGAAAGTTAGGTGTTAGTGCCTCAAACATTTTGATAGGACAAGCTAACTATTATTATTATATTGGGGGTGAATACACTGCGACCAGATAGATCTATTGTGCCCCCTTCTTGGCCTATAGCTCTTCCATCAGACCCAGGTCTTGCATGAAGGCAAGTATTTTTGTTGGGTTGGTGGTTTCTAAATCGCTAAACTGCACAATAAGTCTTCCAAGAAAACACCTTCTTTTCCTTATTAAGGCTACACATTCTGCTATTATGTGCAAGGAGGATTTTCCTTCCATTCCGCAGAATCTACAAATCTCGCTGCTGGCTATACCTAGCTTTGCTAGTTGTCCTCTTAGTCGACAATCTCCTGTCAGAAGAGGGGAGTATTAGTTGTATAAACCGTTTGAGGCTATAGCTACCCAAGAGAAGCTTTGCTTGTCTGAGTCCTGGTGTCCTTGCCCAGATCATTCTGCGTAGAAGTCTCTCTTCGCTCCCAATCTCCTTACGTATTGTGCTTCTTTAACACCACAGTACGGCTCGGGTCCTTTTAGGGGTGTCGCTGCCCCAAGTCTTGCTTGCTTATCTGCCTCTTCGTTCCTCGCTATGTTAACATGTCCTGGGACCCATCTTAGGGCAAGCCTATTTTGTGATCCCAGAGTGTCTAGCTTGGTTCGTACCTCACCAACTACCTTTGACCTAATTTCAGTCTTACTAGGTGCCATGATAGCTTCTTGGCTATCGAATAAGATAGCTATATCTCTATTCCGATAGTTGCGCTTTAAATTAAAGTCCACACACCTCCCTATTGCACATACCTCAGCTTGGAATATGCTGGTGTGCATACCTAGAGGCTCATGGTAAATTATCCGAGGGCCCACCACACCAAGACCGGAGCCTTGTTGTGTTTGGGACCCATCAGTAAACCATTTTAATAATGTGCGGCTTCATGTTGTGGACCTCTAATAGAGATGTCCACTCGTTTTTGTTGCACAGGTGAACTTGAAACTTTTGCGCGAACATATGTTCGGCTTTCATTTCGTCTCTTGGCTGTGCCAGTGGGGGAAGTTCACCCGATAGCATATCTGCCTCTACTCGACTAAGAATATGTCCTCTCCGAGCTCCTTCAACGGACATTCTTAAAAGAGTTGCCTTCTGTTGTAGCCTAATTGTGGGATGGAGTGGTGTTATCTCCAACACAACCTCAAGCGCTGATGTGTGACAGGTCCTCATCGCTCTCGTGATTCCTACACATGCCATTCTCTGAAACTTTTGAAGCTGCTTCTGGACAGTGATTTGTTGTGCTTTATCCCCCCATGCAATCACTCCGTATTCCCCATGACTTCCTGCCTATGCTACGACACGTATACAGCGCTCTGCAGCACTTCGCAATCGTATTTTGAACATGGGTGCCAAGGTTTAATTTACTGTCAAAAGTGACCCCAAGGTACTTAACTTCCTTGCTTGTTTCTATTGGACTCCCTGCGAGCCTGGTCTACATCATCCTTTGTAGATTGAAGCTTCTGGTGAACGGAACGATGATTGTTTTTGTAGGGTTTAGGTTGAGACCAATCATGCGTGATCCTAAGTCCCAGTTGAACAGTGTCACAAAGAATTTCTTCATACTTGCTCCTAGCTATTATCACAATGTCATCTGCATAGCCCTGACATTATACACCCCTGTTGGCAAGTCTACTTAGTAGTTCATCTACCAGTATACTCCATAAGAGAGGTGATAAAACCCCTCCTTGCGGACATCCCCTTGGGGCTATTACTGTTACGGTACTATCTTGTATAGATGCCGTAGCCTGTCTGGACCCTAGTAGGGATGAAATCCATCTACTGGTTGTGCTGTCCAGCCCTCTTCTATTCAAGATGTCCTTGATAGCATCATAAGATGTGTTGTCGAAAGCACCTTCAATGTCTTAAAATGCACAGACTGCTACTTTTTAATTTACTCCTGCGGCTCGCAAAGTGCGGTGCAGCTCAGGGCAGTGTCCGTAGACCGTAGATGTGTTGTCGAAAGCACCTTCAATGTCTTAAAATGCACAGACTGCTACTTTTTAATTTACTCCTGCGGCTCGCAAAGTGCGGTGCAGCTCAGGGCAGTGTCCGTAGACCTACCTGTCCTGCATGCATGCTGCGTTGCCTGCAGTGGACTCTGTGTAAGCAGAGTACTCCTAATATTATAGTCCACCAGCTTTTCCAACGTTTTCAACAAAAACGATGTTAAGCTAATGGGTTTAAAGCACTTTGGGTTGGTGATATCTTTCTTTCCAATCTTGGGGATGAAGACCACCCTAGCTCTACTCCAAGTGCTTGGTATATGACCAAGTGACCAGGATTTTCCTTATAGTGGGTAGGAGTTGAAGGAAACCCGGTAATATGCCATCCAGACCAGGAGATTTGTAAGGCTGGAAAGGTCCAATTGCCCACTTTATTTTCTCCACTGTTACCACCGACTTGGCGCATGTCCAGTCGCTGGCCGTTGGTCTGTACTGAACTCCTGTTTCATGTGATTCGCTCTGTTGCCAGGGCATACTCCCTGGGAACTGCGTCTCAAACAGAAACTCTAGCCGTTGCATGTTTGTACTCGTATATGAATTATGCATACGCTTCAGGGCTAGATTAGCCTCCGGTGCCCGCTTTGATAATGCCCTATGCAGCCAGGCACCTTCTACCGTACTTGCTATGCTTTCGCAGAAGTCTCTATAGTTCTAACGCTTGGCCTTCCTAATCTCCTTGCTGTAGGAGGTAAGGCTTTCCCGGTATGTATCCCATGACCCGCCTCTCTTGGCTTTATTGAAGAGGTGACGGGCGGAGCGCTGCAGTCTCTCAAGACTGTCGTTCCACCATGGGGCATCTTTTTCTTTACGCGTTCTCCCTAATGGGCAGCTTTCTTCATATGCATTTCCAATGCTACTATTAAGATTTCTAACAAATCTCTCTAGCTCACCAGATTATCTGGGTATTCCCCAGTTTTCAGTGGCTAGGTTTAATTCTAGGGTAGACCTAAATTTTTCCCAGTTTGTTTTTCTGGGGTTACGAGTTGGTACGCTACTATCCGTATTAACCTGAAGTTTAAATAGGATGATCCTTTGATCGGACATGGATTCTTCTGAAGAGACATGCCATTCCCTGATGTGTGGCCTAAGAGACCGACTAATCAGAGTAATGTCTAATACCTCTTCTCTAACTCTAGTTACAAATGTCGGTGTCGATCCGACATTGCCAATTTCTAAATTATTCTTGAATATAAAGTTGGTAAATCACTCACCCCTATTACTGATGTCCGTGCTACCCCATATGGAATGGTGCGCATTGGCATCGCAACCGATTATAACCGGCAGCATCTCTCTCCTGCAGTGGTCCATCAGCTTCTCTATTTCGGGTGGCGGGCAGTCCACATCACCGGCGAAATAGGCAGATGCCACCACAGGGGGGGTTTCCTCTTGCCCTTATGGCAATCGGAACGCAGTCCCTAGTGAGGAATTCTGAAAGAATAGTAAAATTAAAACATTTTCTTACCATGATGCATGTTCTAGGTAGAGGATCTCTTTGGTCCCAGATTACCTTCGAGTCAGCGGTGTACAGGTCTTTAATGCCATTGTTGACCCATGGCTCCTGTACCATGGCTAGCCCACGATGTTTGGTGATAAAAATCCTGGCTAAGACACCAGAGGATGCCTTAGCACAATGGAGATTTATATGGGCTTGTCCAGTGGCGGTGACGTTTTGCGTCACCATCACTCATCCGCCGCTCCAGCTCCAAGTGATGCAGGTTGGGAGCTACCCATATCACCGCTGTCCGTCATGGTGACGTCAGCTGCTTTATTTGCAATTAGCAGTTCCTCCGCCAGCTCCTGTGATGACATCGGCACCACCCCATCCATCTCCTCCAGCTCTTCTGGACCGAGCGTCATGTCGGCCAGCTCCTCATCCTCAGCCAGTTCCTCTGGGAGATCGGCCTTTGCCGGATGATCAGTGGCGGTGGGAGGTGTGCGTGCCGAGCATGCGGCTGCCGGGGCTGACTCTTGGGAGGGGGCAGATCTCGCGCCAGCACTCCTCTTCTTCAGATCGCTAGCGGGGATGGTCCCGTAGCGGAAAGAGACTTGGTGGTCTTTCGCATCGATGCCGATCACCATCAGCGCACCTCCGCCTTCCGTCCTCCTCAACAGCACCTTCCATGAGTTGGTCTCGATCTTGTTCTGGTTTCTCAGCTGAGCCAACAAGAATTCGGTTGACCGATCCGCGCTTCTTGGGCAGAAGAAGGTTGATGTTGTGAGGTGATGGAATGTCATCACCTATCTTGCAATGCAGTGGAGCACCTTTCCACGATCGCAGTTTCGACGCCACGGTCCTCAGCCACTCTTCTGTGTGTTCGTCGGAGCATTCAATGACCCGGTAGCCAACCCGGAAGTGAATCCCCGCAAACGCGGTTGGCGTCAGCGTACTGCTGACACGTTTGGGGGCTGTTTCCTGTGCCTGGCTCGCCAAGTCCCTCCCTGCCATTGCCCGGCGCAGTGCCTCAGCTGGGGGTAGTCCCTGCTGAAAGTACCTTAAGTACCATTTGGTCTTCGAGCCTTTCAGTTTTTTCCGGTTTGGGTCATCCAAACCACCCAACTCTCCCAATTTTGGCATCAGCGCCTTGGGCTGCTGGCGCTGCACGCCATGTCGCCGAACTGCGTTTAGATTCGGTCGCATCGGCTGGGACACTTCAGCCTTGCTTCCTCCTCCTCGTGCAGCTGGGACACGGTGACGTGGGGTTTCCCTCGTCACTTGTGCTCGCGCTGTGTTTGCCGCCGTCTGCGGACTACTTCGTTTTTGCCGTGGGGGCATTCCCACGTTTTAGGGCCGCTCACCGTCAAGCAAGCGGTCCTCAAAGTGCCTCGCGGCACTGGCAGCAGGGATATCCTGAAATGGAGGCAACAGCGTGGCTAACAGGCGGTGCACTGACTCTTATTCCACTATTATTGTTATTTGTTCCCTGTTCACATACTCCTTTACAACGAGCTTTGGTGGCCAAAACTTTTCAGAACAAATTGTTAATGAAAGTTCTGGCGGAACATTCAACTTAAAGATATGCTTTTGGCATGTTTAAATTAAAACTTATTAACATTAATATGTGGGAAGACAATTTTACTTTTAACATAGGCACCAACATCATCCAAAAAAGTATCGGATGCTAACCGAGACACGAAAATACATTTATTAAGAGGCATAACAACAAGAGGCCCCAGGTGCACCAACAATAGAATTAATAGGCACGCATGCTGTTGATAGGGGATGTTCATGCATAGGATTGGGAGTAAAGTTTTGATTGGCTTGTTTGGGTTTCTTGCAGGCGAGTTAAATAACACCGATGGGCTAGCAATTCAATAAGCTTTTGTCTTCCGTTGGTGACGGTAGTGTTTTTGAGTGCTCTCAATAATTTTAATTTATTATACTCGATACCGAAGGTAAAGAGTATATTGGGTTTGTGCAATGTCCGTCATGCTGTCCGTCTGTCCGTCTGTATGAACGCAACTTTTTTCCATACCCTTCAAGCTAGAGACTTGAAACTTTGCAAATGTCTTTATCTATGGCATAGTAAATTAAAGTGTCAAGATTGGGGTTCTACGATAACTGGGGGGCTGGCAAATCGATAAGTTCGATACAAGCCCTTGCCCACCTTCCTCCAAATGTAACTATTTTTGAGCTAGAGTCACCAAATTTGGTAGGAGTATAGCAATTGACATTATACACAGATCTGCACTAAAAATTTTTATGCCACGCCCCTTACCGCCGCCAGCCCCATTATTTTACAAACTTTAAGCTAGAGTCGCCAAACTTGGTAGGAAGATAGCAATTGACATCCCACAAAGGTCTGCATAAAAACTTTGGATGCCACGTCCCCATATCGCCCACAGCCCCCTTTCCCTACCTCTATGAAACATTGAGCTAGAGTCACCAAATTTGGAAGGAAGATAGCTTTTTGGCATCCCCATCTGCACCTGACAATATTTGAGGCAGCGTACACCCATGCCGTATCCTGGTATCGAGTATACCGCAGTCGGGTGCGTCCGACTGCAACGTTTCTACTTGTTATTTTTTTGTGTATGTGTACGGAGTTTTACGTGGATTAATTTGGTAACCAATTCCAGCGGTGATCGCAAATAAACGTTGTATATATTTTCGTGTGCATATAATTGGTTGGCGACTTAAATATAGATGACAAACGTATAAGTTTAACTGAGTAGCTTTATATCATAATTCGGGCAACTGCCGAATTAGGTTATTAATTAAATCAGAGACTGAAATACGTTTATAATTTTTATTCAACACACCAGACGATACGTCTTAATGTGGAGCCGATTTTGAACTAAAGCTAGAATTAAAGAGCTCTAACATTTAAAGCCCTAGCTTGCCGTTATGCAGGATGTCGAACAGCTGATCTTGCGGCTCGTGCAAGATTTCGTATTGCGATTCGGTCGACGGCGGTGTCGTTGGCCTATGCGCAGTGTCAGCATTATGATGCGCGACGTCGGCACTATGCTCCACGGTTAACTACTCTCCCTCTTAAATCGTGGCCGTCCTCGGTCACGCTTAGATCTCTTATAACATCTTGAATCGCCTTGTCCTGCTGCTTTATTCTTTTGCAGCAGATTAACGGCAGACAACATACATGGATGCAACTACAGGTCAGGTTGGCACTTGCGACCGTAAACTGCTGATGTGTCTAAGGTTGTCATCTCATCTGGTGGAGTAACGGCATGCTCAGGAGCCTTTGACGCTCAATTATATCAAGCGATGGTGAGGCTGCTGAGACGGGTATTTCTCTGGAGATGCCGTTATAGCTCTTAAATTTCCTCTCATTCACGTGCGCTACTTTGTCGAAGGTCAGCAAGAACGTACCGTTGTTGATGGTTTCTGGTCCCTCGTCAATGCTTACCCTGGCTGGGCTGTCATTGATGATGATAACTCCTTCTTCTAGCATCTTTACTGGGGTCAGGTGGTTTGGTTGGGTGTTGCAGCGCGCTATCCCTCCGGAGTGCAGCTCTTGCGCACAGGTTGGACCAGATGCTTCACTGCAGAAAGCTATTGTTGTCATGCAGAATTATACTCCAATTGTCGTTATTAATTATCGCGAGGTTGGTTTAGTTGATTCCAGCCAGTGCTATTGCAATGATTAGATTTTTAAACAGTAGGGTAAGTATCCAATTCCTTTCTAATAAAGTTTCATATAAATGTGCGGTGTCAACTTCTTGTTTTTTTTTTGTGAATTTTAGAATTTCATAAACTGTCGTTGGTAAGCTACTTAGTTGTTCCTGAGTTTTTGGTTTTTTAATATTTGTCTGTTGTTTTCTATTATTATCTGATTCCTAAAACAATTAACTGGCTTTTCAGTTGACTCTATTGTGTAGGTGAGTGACTCTTCACTATGGACTGTGGCCGTGTCTGACTGAGGAACATTCTCTCGTGTTTACATTTTGCCTGGATAAGGCATCAGGCACATGGTTTTCTTTTCCTGGCTTGTAAAAGATTTTCGCGTCATGTTCGTCTATGAATGCCTTCCAACGCTTTATCTTTGCGTTTGGGTTTTTGTCAGACACAGCGAACGTGAGAGGCTGGTAGTCAGTGTAAATGTTGAGGTTATTGACCCCATACAAATAGTGACGAAGGGTGTTTAAAGCCCAAACTATCGCTAACAACTCTCTTTCGTTTGTTGCGTAGTTGATTTCCCGATCCTTAAGGGTTCTGGAAATCATTGTAATGGGTCTCCCGCTCTGGGACAATACAACTCCTATGCCTGATGGCGAAGCATCTGTTGTAAGGTCAAAAAGCTTTTTGAAGTCAGGGTATTGAAGAATTACTTCTTCGAAGGCTAAGATATTTCTGAGCTTATCAAAGGCCTTAAATTGTGTTTCGTTTAAGGTGACGGGTATTTTTTTTTGGACATTTGTTTGCTTACTTTTCTATTATCCTCTTTTAAAATATCGGACAAGGGTCTTGCGATTGAGGCGAAGTCTTTGATAAAACACTTATAGTAATTTGCCAATCCGAAGAAAGAACAGACGGAGAAAAGGTTTGTCGACTGAGCAAATAGTTGTATTTCCTTAACCTTATCGGGGCTGGTTTTGGTGCCACTGCTGGACACGATGATGAAGAAGTGTGATTTCTCTTTAGAGTCCTTCATGTTTGCTTTATGGAGGCATCTTAAAATTTGGTCAACGTCTTTAACGTGATCTTTTTCGTTTTTGGCGAAAATGATAACGTCATCGACATAGACGTAACAAATCTTGCCAATATGCTCGCGGAGCACGTCAACAATTGTTGTCTGAAAAATACTTCCAGCGTTCTTTAGGCCGAACGGCAGTCGGCAGAACTCGTATTAGCCTCCATTAACAGAAAAAGACGTCTTTTCACGGTCTTGTTCTGATAAGGTGATCTGGTGGTAGCCAGATTTGAGGTCTAGCGTTGTAAAAAATTTGGTCTTCCCTGAGTTCGCTAGTATCATAGCGATACTTGGCTAGTGGTATCCATCGGCGATAGTTTTTTGGTTAAGTTTCCGAAAGTCAATCACCAATCTCATTTTTCGGGCTCCCGAGTCATTAACTCCTTTTTTGTTGGCGACCCAAATTGGGTTATTGTATGGTGACTTGGAAGGGCGAATTATCTTGTTTCTTAAGAGTTCTTTAATCTCTTTTTTAACAAATTCTGCAGCACACATTTAAAATGGATACAACTTGGAATACACCGGTTTGAAATCTTCTGTTCGGATGGTTCTGACAACTGAAGTGTTAAATGGTAGCAACTCGTTTGGTTCTGCGAATGCCTCGACGTTGCTCTTAAGAATTTTAATAAATATTTGTTTTATGTGTGCGGGGGCTTCTAGCTCTCCAATTTCTGTGAAATTCACATTTTTACATTTTACAAATTGCACGGTCTCTTTGTACGGGCCGTCTGTCTTTAAAATTTTAAAATTATTTCCCTGCCTAAGTGTTCCCAACTCTTGCTCAATGAGGTGCGCGGGGTGCTTAGCCGCGTATGTGAAGTCTAACCTTTCTATAATGGCCTCAAAGTTAAGTTTAGTGTTGAAGGAAGAAAGTGTGCGGTTTGCTCCGCTCCTAATCTTGTTTCTGATTATGATTACCGCTTGGTAATGACGCCTGCGGGTCCATGTTAGTGTTGTTCTGAGCTAACTTGAGTTTTTCTAAGTCAGTCAGCTATTCTGAAATACTGTCCAAATCACTTGCGTCGTCTGTATTCATAGAAAGTTGTTGACACTTGAAATCATAAGTAGCAAGCAATAAGATATTGTTTTGGCTGCAACAATGTATGACTAAACAAAAGCGAACGAGCCACACAGTGTCTACAATGTATGTAGCGTGTCGGATTGCATTGGTTTGGCCGCTTGTTGTTGCGGCTGCTAAGAATTTATAACGTGAATATAAAACGCACTTTTTTTTGAACAGCGTTCGGTCGCTCTGTGTAACATTTTTCTTTTTATGATGAAATTTTCACTTACATGTTTTTCTTATATTCTGATGCAGCTACTGATGTCTTCTTTGTCCTTTTGAAATAATGAAAGTGAGGCGATAAATCCTCTCCTCTTTCATGTGTGAGTCACTTGTGTTTTAATTGTATGTTTTAATTTTCACATTTTATGTTTGTGAATTCTTAGACATGAATTGCTTGTGCTTTAATTGTATGTTTTTTCGTTTTTTTTTATCACTTTTTGTGTTTGCGAACTCTTAGGCACGCGTTGTTTGTGTCTTATAATTTTTTTATTTTGGTTTTTCACTTTTTGTTTGGCGAACTCTCCCAAGTGTGAGTTCGTAAGCGTTGGGTGCAAGTTTAACTACGTAGTTTTATATCATAATTCGGGCAACAGCCGAATTAGGTTATTAATTAGATCAGAGACTGAAATACGTTTACAATTGTTTATTCAACACACCAGACGATACGTCTTAATGCGGAGCCGATTATGCCGTTATGCCGGATGTCGAACTGCTGATCTTGCACCCCGTGCAAGATATCGTATTGCAATTCGGCCGACGGCGGAGTCGTTGGCCTATGCGGCATACATACATACATTCAGCAACCCACAAACTCTAATAATAGATGTGAAATAAAAATATTTTCAAGTATTTGGGGGATTGCGTTATTCATGCATTAAAATTAATGTGTTTATGCGTATCTATATATTTAAGTCACTACACAAACACATGAAACACAATAATAAATACCAAAAAATATGCTAATTAAACACAACATAAATATGTCATAAAATATGTAAATATGTCAGTACTTAAAACAGGTCAATTAAAAACAGCACCGTAAGTCAAATTGTTCTTTCTACAGGAACTCCCTTTCCGTAGTCCACGTAGTTACAAGTGCTAGTTGCGACGCCTTATAAGCAGTCAGTTTATGTACTGAATGCTTATATACACACAAATATTTTGGTGACCTCGACGAAGGACTCCAACCAAGGACTCAGCCAGAACCTCAATTCTAGAGGAAAAGTGGAACGCCTTTAAAGACAACAACGAGTTGATCTTAAACCAGAACTTGGAGAAGTCCCATACATACTTCAAGTTCTTCGAAGACGTTGCTGATATAGTTGAAACACCCAAAACTACTTCTCCGAGCAAGCTGATATGGCTGACCAGTCTTGCAGAAATATGACGAAACCAAAAGTCATATTAGAACAAACATATCTCCAAATACGTTGATGACATTTTTCTGATCATAAATAAGACCGAAGCAAAAGTCATATTAGAAACATTCAACAAACAGCACAAAAGAATACAATTTACAATGGAAACAGAAACAAACAATAAAATTGCCTATCTTGATATGGAAATAGAACGAAGGGAAAATAGACTCACATTTGACTGGTACACTAAAGGAACAGCATCGGTACGAATAATAAACTACGACTCAAACCAGCCGATGACACAGAAAATAAATACAATCAAGAATATTATTAGAAATACCTACACCCTAAGCGACATACAACACCGACCAAAAAACTATATAAAACTCAAAACGATGCTTATCAAAAACAGCTATCCCATACATCTGATAAACAAACTAATAAATGACGTCACAGCTAAACCTGATAACACAAAAATTCAAAAACCAATAACCCAAGGAACAAAAGATAAACAATACATCAGCATCCCGTACATAGAAAATATAACGAACAGAGCAACGCTAACAAAGTTGATACCAAATGACAGCACAGAACACATCACATATGCTTACAAAGCTCACAAAACAACAAGAAATTTGTTTACGAACACGAAAGACAAAATTGACAGATACAAGCAAAATAACGTCATCTACGAAATACAGTGCAAAGGAAAAGAAGGAGAAGAGTACACATTTGTGCAGAGTTTATATTGGAACAACAAAAAGATCACTCGCTACACGAATAACACAACATAAAAGGGACGCAAAGAACAGAAAAACCACGACAGCACTAGCGCAACATTTGAGTGAAAATGGCCACTCAGCCGATTTTGATACGGTAAAAGTTCTTGACGTAGAGAGGAGAGAGAGAACGAGACTAACGCTGGAGAGCTTGCGCATACAGCAAAGAGAGGACGACGCACTTAATCATAAAGAAGACATGGACCAAACAAATTATATTTACGCGGCTGCAATAAGCAAAACGAACTGCAGCAGACAACATCATAAACAGCTGACGAAAAATTAGGATTAGGACTGACGCAACCAAAATAAGATGACTTAACTAAAATACAATGAAACTACTGGCTCAAACAACCCAACAACAGCAACAACACAATTAATACCACAAACGAGCCTACACAAACTCACACGAAACCAAAAACCGTCATTACTTCAAGATCGGTTGATGCCGGAACAAGCACAAATACAAAATAAAGTGCTGTGTGCCGTCGTCAAAAGGCAATGATAGCATCGTTAGATCGTGCCTTTCAACAGAAGCCCCCTAATGCACACAATGTGAAATCATTATGGGCAAAAAATCAAGAGGTCCATTTTCAAATATACGAAGAATTTGAAGACCCAGAAGAGATAGGCTACGACGCCGTTAATTATCTCAAGGCGGAAGCTGAGGTACGGCATGCACTTACTAACAATTCAAGTAGTTCGTGCTCCGAAAACATAAGCCTGTCACGCATTACGATTCCAAAATTTGATGGCGAAGCACTCAAAT
The DNA here is from genome assembly GCA_035044585.1 of Scaptomyza polygonia. Lineage (NCBI taxonomy): Eukaryota > Metazoa > Arthropoda > Insecta > Diptera > Drosophilidae > Scaptomyza > Scaptomyza polygonia. Next base: position 106,490 of record JAWNNU010000351.1, read on the forward strand.
GGAATCAATTTTATCACATGTTTTCAAGTATGATACATGAAACAAAAATGCCAACCATACGCAAGATGTGGTATTTGAAAACCAGCGTAATCGGAGAGGCGGAAAGATTAATCCGTCACATCGATCTGAGAGAGGAAAACTATCTCTACGCATGGGAAATTCTAGTAGACGCACACAATAATCCAAGGGAGATTGCATCTAGGATATTGAACCGTCTCCTGCTGCAACAAACCTTCAGCGACGATGTAAAGTCTTTAAAAGAGCTGCACATCACTACTATTCCTTAGCTTCGTTGAAGGGACTGGGGATTGACATCTCAACATGGGATCCGATCATCATTGCCATCCTAAGAAATAAACTGCACGGCACAAATAGAACACTCTATGAG